>JBBMOI010000001.1:8030000-8162500 GCA_038088405.1 Porites divaricata | reverse complement strand
AAAAATAGGATACTTACAGGTACTGAAGTGACATTGGTTTTGTGACATTTGCAGAGGGGATGGAAGTGATTTTGTTGTGATGCCTGCAAAAAACAGTGAAAAAAAATTGCTGCTTCATCATAACTTTGGGCACACATTCTTTTTAAGGGAGGAGCCCATAATCTGGAGCATACACCCCCATTCTTTGCTTCACAAATCAGTTTATTTTTAGCAGCATTTTGGAGCAATTTTCTCGTGAAAAAAGAAGCAATGCTCTTTATTTATGCAAATCTCTAGTATGACATATGATAAAAATGAAGAACACAAATGTTATTTATAACATTATTTCCTGGTCCCCAGATTCATGACTGACTGATTTAAAAGGCTTATTTGATAGTCAAAATGCCATAAAATTGACCTAAAATAAATTTGTCTGTGAAATGTCATTGCTGAAGCACAAGTGAGTTATTTGTCCCAGGTGAGGGGCTTCTCAATTGTGTTGAGCTTCTAAGTATGTTTTAGCCAGTTCCTCTCTTCATTGATTTACCGTAAAATTCTGAAATAAGCCCCAGGGCTTATATTTTTCAAAGACCCTTTTTGAGGGGCTTATCTACGGAGGTAAATTTGCATCTCAAAATCGATTGGACTAGCCTTATACTTGGAAGTGAATTTACCGTTTTTGATTTCTTTTACTTTGTATTTGAGGGTAATTTTCCAATTACAAGCCCCAGGGGGCTTATATTTGGAGGGGCGATTTAACGGAGGGTTTTTTTGCGTTACCAGTTTGGAGGGGCTTATTTTCGGAATTTTATGGTATGTGAAAAACAAATCACGCAAACTTACATGTATTAGGCTAGCTAAATAATGCTAGTAGAAAAACAGTAATTCATGTAGAAAAGTTTCACCAGGTTTGCCTCCACAATTAAAATGAATTAGAAATATTAATGGGCATTCAATTGCATAAATTTACTTTGCTTAAAGGCAGATACCCAGAAAAAAATAAAAACAACAACAAAACTATTTGTTCCTAACAAAGCTAAATAAATTGTGAAACTTGTAAAATATGAAAACACAAATTACAAGACTGATTGATGGCAATTAGTGGAAATTAACTATGACACACAACATGCTGCTGGAAGAACTTCATACCATGAATATGTGAAAATGAATGTATGAATAAATTTGGTATGTCAACTGCCAAGGAAATAAAGCAAATGTGATTTCTCACTTACATTTTCAATATATAACAGAGTTAAAGCTAATATTACTTACAAAGACAACCGAGTCAATGACGAGGAAAGAGACTGCCAAGGGGGTACCGCCACAAGCTGATTTTCATGAAGTAGACTGAAAGACAAAATATGAAATTATAGCAGTCAGACAAACTGAGTTACAAATCTGTGAAAAAACATCCTTAAGAATCTACTGCACAGGTCTCTTTGTATTTCTTGGTTCACCACCTGGTTAAGATTGGATTGCAGACATCTGCACTGCAATACAAAAATGCCTCTAATCCACCAACCTCACATGTATTTTGTTAGTTCAAGTCCCACAAAACATTTTCACAGGCATCTTGCACCGAGATAGAATGCAACCATGGTTGTAACGGCCACAAACATCACACAAACAGGATATTCTACCAGAAAATCTTCAAATTGATCAACCATTCTTTGCGTGCTGTGGGATGCATGCCATGAACTATTTTGTATCTTTGGGGATCTTTATGCATCAGGGACGCAAGATGCAGGGGGAACAAAATCAGTGGACTATAAGCAAGTTTGCAGATAACTGCCATCTAGTGTACTTACAGTTCTTGGAGATTTGTAAGTCTTGACAGTTTTGCCACATCCAAAGTACGCAATTCATTATTACTTAGATCTCTGGTGAATGGAAAACAATAAAAGTTCAAAACACTACTGCCACATCCATATCAAATTGTCACTTTTAAGGAATGACATTGTAGCCACTACTAAGGATCAAACACATCAAAACTCTCATCAGATTTCATGTGTTTTATTAACAGTAGAACAAGTACATGTGCATGTTTTGCAAGTAGTTCATGTACAACAACCTCTACTAACAATACATGTGTTATTGATTTTTATTTTCATTCAAAAATGCTTAATAAATATGTGAATTCAAAAATGAAAATTGAATCATTAAAATGAACGTACTTTTATGACCAGAGTAGCAAATTGATAACTGCATTATTGAAATTCTTTTTTATTAATTGACAAGCAAGAGGTGTCAAATAGCAGAGGCCAGGGTTGACAGCACAGGACTCTCCTAGACTTTCTCTGAGTTTTTCTAAAATGTGGCTACTACATGTATGTTACAACATCATTATTTTGTTACTATTATTATGATTATTTTCAAACTATCTTTGGCAACGATTCAGGATTGTGAGAGCAGGTGAAGTTGAATGCATGAGAGTCTCTGAGAGTACTCAAGAATAATGAGGCCAAAGAAAAAGAAAGAGCTTGAACTCCTGCCAGTTCTTGTTAAATCTTAGTCTTGTTCAGTGTAAATGAAGTCCATTTTATACTAAATTTCAACACTACATTCGAAAGGAAAATCATGTCAGTAAAACACACCTTCATAAGATCTGTTTTTTAAAGAAAAAACTGCATGTTTTTAAGTCAAACATTGAGCCAACAGCCTTTGTATCTTCTCCAACCCAGCATAAATATAATAATAAATACCCAAAGCATTTTTATCTTTAATTAAGTTCACTGATTTAAGGGTTAAATAATAGAAAAAAACATGCACATTCACATTTGTTGGAGTAAGAGCTTTTCTTTTCCAGTACATGTACAAGTTTTGCAGTTGCACTAACTATACATTAAATTGAATACATTTGAAAATAACAGAGAATTCGACAAATGATATTGTTCTTTACCACAGGAACAGTGTATGTAAAAAAGTGTTTCTCACATGATTTCTTTCACTTTTTTAACATAATTTTTGCAAAACTCAAGAACACATTTCCTGCCTGTTACTCTCAAAAGTATTTAAACTTCACAATAAAAAACAACAAGTTTCCAAAAAGAAGCATTCCTCCAAACTGTTTTCAAAAGAAGAAAAAAAAAACAAACAATACCACAGTAAAGTATTGGTCATCATGCCAGAAACTTGCATTTGACAGGTCACAGCCCTAATTTGATTGTGCAGAGACTCAAACTAAGAAGCCTCTTCTACAGCAGCCTAATCATAAGCACAGTGATTAAGTACTTCTTCAAATAAAATGTTGAGTACATTTCTTTGGCAGCTAAATGGTAAGGGGGTTGTATGGATTTAACCAAGGCTTGTCTTGATTATCTGCTGTGTGTTATTCAACCATTCTATGTTAAGTTATATTAAATGTACAAGTTCTTGTAAATATTACAGTGGTACAGCATGATATTAGACTGGCGGTACACATAACCACCAGAGGCACAGAGTATTCCATGAGTCCAATAAATATGGCATCCTGGGCAGTAGCCAGGCTCATTACCAGCTATTTTGGGTGTGTACCATCTTATTGGGAGGAGAATCAATGCACATTAAACTCCCAGCTCAACCCCACCCTGTACCACTGACCTAACCTGTTAGTAAAAGCTTAGTAAGTATGTTGCATGTGTACCAAATTGACAAAATGAATGTCATACTCCTAACATAATGAACGTTTAATATTTCCACCAAATCTAACCTGTTTACTACCAGTGATGTTAATAAAATGAGAAGCACTGCTGACTTTCTGTAGTGTCACATAATGCCACATCTCCAGCTACATGTAGTTTAATATTAGAATAATAAAACACTAAGATGATACTACCACAAACAAAATAATTTCTTTTGCCACTTTCTGGATATCACTACCTATGTTGAAATAAATTAATGATAGCCTTGGTGACAAAATTGTTCATGACTGTTTTCCTCATTCACTCAGGTTACTCTTTGAATAGTTTGTACAAGATAGGGCTTAAGCTTGGGGTTCATGAAGACGCCAAATAAATATTGAGAAGCATTACAACTGACAAGAAACTGATCGGAGCTGTCAAATCTAACAAATAAGGCTTGACTTGTTCAACAGGCACGGCACGCATCACACACTGAAATCCGTCCAATTACAATTTTTTCTGTCTGTTTACTTGGTGCGAATGAACACTTCTCAACAGCACATTAATGTTACTCTGTAGGCAAGTAGAAATGTAGAGAAAGTTTTCAAATTTGTGCATTGGCACGCTTAGGATGCAAAGGATTATATGAAAAGCTTGTTTAATCTTGATCCACCCAAGAAAAATAAGAGCATTATTGTATAGTATCACATGACAATAATTCCTTGCCCATAAGGCTGCAAACTGAGAACCATGGCATAAAAATGCTTGTGGCAGAGTCTTATGAGACATATATCTGATTGATTACAATTTGACAAACATCGTGCATGTCAACCTCTTTCACAGTGAGCAATTACTTTAAATGTGTGTGACCAATCATTTTTGGCAAATATCAAAATAAATATCTTAACTTCTAAGAGAAAAAAACAGCTGATGTAAAAACGACAAGGCAAAACAGTTTTCTTTGATTATATTAGAAAATTCGTTTAGTTTTGGAGATAAAAAACCTTCATCGCATTAAATCTGCTCCCCAAGTCAAAACATGACAATCATATACAACGCAAAACAGAAACACTGTTACTAGGAGTTTAGATGATGGATCACAGACAAAAACTTAGCAGAAACGGTTGATTACAAATACAAGTCTTTGCCAAGGATTAAATGTGCTCAAATTCACATAAAATCTTCAAGTGCACAACCTTACATTTCACTTTCAGGTTTCTTAAGTTAATTAAAAACACATGGAATTAAAATTCCTAAAATCTCATAAAAAAGATAAGGAGTCAATGTTCTTGAACCGTGCAAGAGAGGAGAGCTAATCTCTTAGTTTTTTACCCTGGTTAAAGATACCTGATTTACGAAGCACAAAGCACAAATCAAACTTTATCATAAAATTTCTTTCTTTACGTTTAAAATTATGACCAGTGGAAAACACAATAATTGTGAAAAGTGCTGCTCGCCAATTCATCAGTAGGGGGTGAAAACGTTCACATTAGTATTAGCATATGTTGTTTTCTTGCCTCGGGGTAAAAGAAACCTTTCTTTTCATTTTAATCCTCCGCTATAATTATCCACTGGACTCTCATATTTTTTGTAAACAGAAGATTTGGGAAAATAACCTTAGAATCGCGTAACACCAGTCCTTGAAATATAACTCGCTTCGAATCGCGTGCAGTTGGCGCGCGACAAAAATTAACCAAATTAGAATTTCTTTTCAAAATGCAGTTTGAATAAATACAACAGCGGGGGACTTAGTTAAAATAGCCAAAATATGCAAACGTAGGAAATTAATAAAAGACCTTTAGTTGCCACCCGGCCGAAATCGAAAAACACATTAAACGTTCTACCTTATTTGTTTTAAAAATTAAAGCGGACGTCTGAGGAGTTTTAAAACCTAATTGTCAAGTGAATTTTGCACGCAAAAAAAGAACAATACAGCAGCCACGAATAGTGTTCTTAGGCCAAACAAAAACAATGCAAAGCGCACTAAAACAAAAGAACTAATTTAATAAATTTGTTTCAGGCTAAATAATTGTGTGCTTGGCAGGTTTCAGAACAATTCCTTTCGACATGTTCGGAAGCTGTACCATGATCACCAACTGAACCATGAACATGGTGAACCAATCTTAAAAAGCGCGTTTATTTTCGGCTTGGACCTTCACCAAAAAGCAAAGCAGTACATCGTCGTTTCGGATAATTTCCAGGCTCAACTAGATAACATGGGTTATATAAACCAAAAGGTAAACGAGGAAACACGGAGATTACGGTTTGAATATCAAGGATTCTCACGACCACCACCGGCTCAAAGAGAGCACGCTACTTGTAGCGACTGCCTAGTAACTGAGAAAACGACAGGAAAACTCTTTGCAGAATACACATTTTCTTATGTCAATATGCCGCAAAATAATGCAAACAAGGATACCTTTCCTCCCCAAGCTATGTGCATAAAATAAACTTCTTCGAATGTGCGAAACCATAATTTATTTTGCACGCACTGAAAGAAATATCAAATTCACAGTTCGTTAAGGGTCTGGTTATTTGTTTAGCAAAGAAAACATCACTAAAGAGGAAAACCAATTCAAGAAATGCCATGGTTGACACATAAGCGTGTGGAAGAGCATATCGTGAGTAATTCGTTGGCAATATGTGACTTGTTTACACTGTTAAAGCGCCAGAAAAGGAATCGTTTCGCCTTCAAAACTGACAACTAAACCTCTTTTGCAGATGTTTAGCGTGTTTTTAACTAGAGAGCAGCTCACATTCAGCACTACCACCAAAAACTTGTCGCATTATTCAACATGACGTGAGTATTATATAAACATGAGTGTTGAATTTCGCTCCAAGTCTCGTTCGAATTGCGAAGCAATTGATGTTTTTAGCTAATTGTAGAGAATAAAAACCCCCAATGCCACCGACGTTAAGCCCTTTCTTTATGATCACATGAGTCTGATTGTTATACAGCAGGAATTAAAAGCCAGTTTATCCAAAGGCATTCGTTCGGAGTGAATGTTGGTTGTAAGGTGACACCGGTAGATCTCAGTGGATCTCAGTTCAAAAAGTGCCATTTGTAGATGAGTATTCACCTTTTAGATAAAGGGTTCCCCGAAATATCTTATCAAAACCGATAAACGAGATCTCTAAAGAAACATTCGTTAGGAGTGACTACGTATTTACACTAAGTGACAAGTGGGAAAACAGTCTGTCTAACTATCCAAAGAACTTCATAAAAGTATGAATACTCACAATACAGTAGTCCCCAATGGAATCCCCGCAGGTATTGTACGAAGTTGGCGATTTTTGCAGATCACTCGTGTCCCAGAACAAAGGCATTGCTTGTCAAAGACACATGCTCGACTGTTTGATTCCTGTTCTTGTCCAAGTGTCGCTCCGTATAAAGCCAAACACATTGCAACCAAAGCATTCGCAATATAAACGGACGCCATGTTTGATTCGCAGCACTTTCATATGAACATCTCTGTCCCTTGCAAAAATGTTCTTTAACCTCGGCACAAACACGCTCTCAGGAACATCTATCGTGAACTGAAAGCTTCCTATACCTGGCAGGGTGCCCCTTTACAGAATATGTACTTCCACGCAAAGTTTTTATAAAGCTTCAAAGAGGAAACCATCACAGTCACTTCGATTGAAATCCTATGCCAATTTCACGACACGAAACTGACCACCCACGAACGTCAGGACAACAATAGGGCGCAATGTGATTGGCTGATTGTCCTGAAATGTCGGTGAAATAACAAGGCGTTGAGCCGCGGGATATTACTCAAATAAAATTCGCTGTACTTCGCTCTGATTCATCCAAGGGTCTCGGATTTCAGCCTCTATTGGGCTTGATTGACAGACTATCAATTTGAAATGAAACAAGTCTTGCTAAAAGAGCCAATTGAATTCCCAGATGGTAATTTCATTGCTTGTGCAAACATCTGCGTATCGACTTCACACGCAACCTAATCGCGGAGCACGCGCGGAAGATCAGGTAGATAAACGTGCCTAACTATGTTTTACTTATGCAGCACTCGAATTTTCCGCGTATTGATCCTTCTCTGTACACTTTAACTACCTTTCAATACTGCGAAACAAGAGCGTTGTGAAGGGCTGTAAGCGGCGTTTTCCGGCAAGTAATAATAATAGACAAATGACACAAATGAGATTTTACAAAGAACTTCACATAATTACAGACACATCTATCAAACTTCCCGCCTGTGGTCCTATCAAATAAACAAATTCCTTTCACGGAAGGAAAACATAATCAGTCAAGGATCGGAAACGAGGGCAAAAAGATGCTGTGACAATGTAGAACTGACGAATGGTTGTCAACGCGAGATTTTGTCAGTTTGTTCTTCAACTTGTCTTCATTTTTTTTCTCCAAGAATAATTCAAGGCCAAACGCTCCTTAACCTTTGTAATTCATGACCCTCCGGTGTAAAGATTCGCCTTGATTTCATAAAAACGGTCAGAAACTTTGCATTTAGGGAGACCAATTCCAGGAAAATCCGTCCCATAAGTAACACCTCCAATCTTTTAACGCCAGTGTTTAACTTATTTTTTTGTTAAAAAAGGAGAGAGCTTTTCGCAAGTCACTGGTTTTGGAGGCAGTTGGTCTTTCATGCCTCTTTAACACAATACGTGGTGTTGATCAAAGAAATGTACTCATTGACAGCATCCGACGTTGTGGCTACGGTAGTATATAATAATTAAACACTTAAGAAAACTGAGTAATTAAGTAACTTAATTTTCACGCAATCGCCCAAACGCTAAGAATGTTGAAGTTTTTAATATTTCAACAAAGGAGTAATTAACTTGATTATAGAGATAGAAATCGCGATATTAGGGTGATCATAACGACCCATAATGCCTAATAGTAAGATGAACTTCGTTTAGCAGACAACACAAGGTCATCACGGATTTGTACAGAGCTTGCTCGATGAGATTTATAGTGGGCCAATAACACAGAATAAATTACAATGTCAAGAAGCACACAAAGATTATAGAAAATACAGAGTCTAAACTGAAACAATTGGTCTTTTCCGAGGAATTATATTTTAGTTACCAGGGAAAATCGGAAGAGTACTTCAGCAAAAACCTTGTTTTTACTCCAAATACATATTCGAATTCATTAGATCCTGATGCGAGGCAATATTGGAACAGTAACAACGCGGCCTTTTCAAATACATTGTTGCAATTCCCACATTGGCCATGAATGGTAAATTTATTATATTTTATATTCTCATTGTTAGTCAGAGCTTTCACCAGCTTATGTTTTGATTGTTCTTATTTAATACGAAAAAAATACCCCCACCACAATAAGCTGAGCCAGGATGCGTGGGCAATGAAGAATGACGTCAGAGAAGTTCAAAATAAAACCTTTTGAACCAATATACTATGTAGTCATATTTTAGGATTGAACAGCATTTTGTTCTTTTGCGATTGTATTAGCTTTTCCATTTGATTTGTATAGAAAACGTCTCGATCTTGTGAAAAAATAAAGTGCTGTATTCCCAACACTGCAGGTCACAGTGAAGTCTTCCTTCTTTGAAGTTTGACCAGAATACGCAGGCTGTTCGGTGAACTTGACTGGATATGCACCAAAAAATTTTAATTCTTGTATGATTTCGATGTAGCCGCTAAAGACATCACGGTACTACAACCAGGTTGTCAGTTTCTTTTCTGCGATTACTAATTCAAGTTAAGGTTTCAAACTGAATGAAAATGAAATTTTAAATAATCTGTTAAAAGGACGCGCCATTCAGAAATATTTGCTCTTCGAAATACATCTCCAATATAAAGAATTAGTAAGACGGAAAAATATTTAATTTTTTTCATTGCCTAGTTTTTTCCATATGTAGGTAATACACGGATTTTGTCAACAACTCAGGTTAAACTGACCTGACACTGATCCGCAGGGCAGGTTATCAGGATTAATACACCGTCAGTATATTAAACTGTAGTGACCGGGTCTCAGTAAATCCCCGCGTTCAATCACTTTCTCCCGTTTAGGTTTTTTGCAAATGAAATAATGAGTTATAAAAAACAATCCATATGTATTCCTTTCAAGGCATATGCTATAGTGATTTGGTTGGACGACGAATTGTAATCAGCACTTTACCTTTTAGTATTGCATATAAAGGAAATTCCAGAGAAGTAACTAAAGACACAAAGGAAATAATCTGAGGTACCTCGAACAGGAAAGAGTATATTAATGCCATACCGCAAGTTGCATCAGTTAATTGAATGGGCGGGCCTACTGTCTGCGGTATCGACGTTGATATATTGCCTATAATGAGCAGTATCACCCGATCGTATCGTATGATAAGGAGCTCGCGGTCCGCCGCCCCTCGGCGTTAATAGTCGATGTCCCGGCCCTACATTGATGGATACCGGCGATCAATGACCAAGAGTTTCGTAAAATGGAGCTTTTGTTCAGGGGACACCCTCGGGACCAAGGTAAGCGTCCAAAGAATAGAGGTGTCCCCGATCGAATGGAGGTTGAGGTTGAGGTTGAGATTGTTTGAAGTCATTATTTCAAGCAGCAGCTGGATAATGTTTAAAAAATCATGATTAACTTATCCCTGCAAGCTTTTGTGTTGAATTCCCAAAAGTGCTGTACATTGATTTAACTGAGCAAGTTCTTATTTTGAAAGCTGTCGCCATTTTAGGTGTGCATTTAAACTTATCAACAAGTTTTGTGGTCCGCAGTCCCTTTGTTAACGCCAAGGTGTCTCCAGGGGCCTGTTTCTCGAAAGTCCCGATAATTAACGGGCCCGGTAAGCTGTCTCCATTTTCATTAAAGATCGAGGTTTCAATAGTTTTGCATGTAACATGATAAAACTATCAGTTAATGAAATAAAATGGAGTAGTTTGCTAGCCAAGACCCGCGCTCTTATTCTTTATATTTCGATTTGAATATTTGATTTCGGGCCCGAAAAGTTACCGGGACTTTCGAGAAACGGGCCCCAGGACCCAGAAAAAGTGTCCCCTGTGTCCCCTGAATAGAGGTAGCAAATACAAAAGTTATGTTAACATTTTTCTGGGACCAGATTTTGTGTCCCCTGTGTCCCTTGAAAAGAGGTGTCCCAAAGTAGAGGTTCCACTGTACATGTAGCTGTTAGTGTGTCTGTTGTTAACCTTATCCATGCGTTTTCGCGTTCTTTCTTGCGAGTGCTCACAGATTACTCACCAAATACAAAACATTTGAAAGCAATAGCCCCCTTAAGGCAACTGATGCGGCGAAAAGGCGAATACGAAGCCGTACCTTACGCATGCGCACAGCCATGTTACCCAGGTGGCCACCCAGGTGCTAGCAGCCGAGCCTCATACAGTAAGCATTTCAAGTTTAATCTTCAGATAAAAAGGCAGTTACAACCATAATCATTGTCTATTTAAAAACTTTTATTTGCCCAAAACGTTCGCCTAAGATCAACAAACATAAGCTTGGAAGGAAGAACTACAAGAGAAATTTTTGGCAAGTTACTCTCGACAGCGGTGAGTGAAGTCCGTTGCCGGAATCTTTAAGACTGACTCTGTACGAGCTTTGAAACATTTTAGACACAAAAAACGACTAGCACTACCATAGAACTCAATCTTCATCTGCGACAAAACTTTTAGAAAACTGCATCCTTTGGTTTTGTGACAGACACAGAAAGGATAAACAAAGAAATTTCGTTTCTTTGCCTAACATGCCTGGTACTCGATACCCTGTGGCAAGGCGGGTTTTCTGGACTGTCAGAATTTTAAGCATATGAAAGGAGCGGTGACTTAGAGGACAATTTATGTACAAAGTCCGTCCGGGCTTTTCATCAAGCTGCTACGCATCCTGAAATCGTGACCTCGCCTGTAAAGAACAACACAAACAAAAGAATAGGCAGATGTGATCGTCACAATCACACAAACATTTACTTAACTTTCATTTATATACATACATATGATGTATTTTATGATATATTTTATGTAGCTGTTGTCGTGAAGTGTAACAAACTTTGCTTTAGCTCAAGTCAGTTTTTCAGCTACAGTACCAGTCGTAATCGGCTTTTGCAATTCCATGAGTAATGATTTCAAGCTCATTTACAATCCGGACTTTCGGAGCCACCCCTTAAATTTTCGATAATTTAAGTGGCTCTGAACCCCCACCTACAACGTTTTGGTAACACTCAGTGAAAAGCTATCGAGGCATTTCAACCGCAACAGTTTTCCATTGACAGTAGATCTATTTTCAAGTTAAAACGTAAAAGAACCGACATAAAAATTCTGAATTTATAAACTTTTTATACATACCAGCTTTTTGAGCTTGTCTTTGTAGCTGTCTGACGAAGAGGCGCCATAACTGCTTCCTTTTAACCCTAGGCCGGCATTTTGGCTTCGCATTCGAGCCTGAAATGAGCGATAGGAAGAAAACTGTGAGCAATTGGTCCATGCACAAGAAAGCCCATGGCCAGCCTGGTCCCACAGATACAAGCTACAAGACTAGTATGCCTACAGAAAGACACTGGTATCCGCTTTAGCCCTGTCCTCATTTAAATATCGCCACGCACAAAAACGCTTATGTTTGAGGTTTAACTTTATTCGTACCAAGGACATAATTATTTAAAATCAACGTAAGCTGATATGTAACAAGTGACTACCAATTTCCCGCCATTTTCTACGTCCCCTAGGTCTTTCACAAGAAGAATCCTTCCAGCCAAGAGTCTTAAAAACTTAGCAAACCACACTTTTTAAAGTACTATTGAAAGTAGTTTTCTCGCATCTCACCTCTTTTGTGAGTTAACGTGAAGTTTTTGGAACAATTTTCTCGCATTTCACCGCAGTTTACAAACAAAATCTTCGCGTCTCATTGTTTCTTGTTTCAAATACTTCAACTCCAAAAAGTAAGTAATTATATTTATGTAGCCCCTTCATCAAAAAGACGATGTGCACCACTTACCTCAATGGGATCAACAATGCCTTGACCTTCTCTTCCCAAACCACTCCCCTCTGTCCAGCCCATAGCCTATAACATGGCAAATGACTTAAAATGCATTCGTAGATATCTATCTAATCTAACAAGCAAACCAAACAAATAAGCCGGTCCTCCGTTGTAAAACTGGCAAATTGAAGCAGAAATCTTTCAAAGAATTGTTTGCTTTAGTAATTTTTGGCTTGCGATAGCGGCTGTCTACCAAAACGACGTCGAAGCGTAAAAAAAACATGCGCCATTATTTTTAGTTAGTATGCATTGAAAAGGGAGAAGTGCTCTCAGAAGTTACCTTCAACATCTGGTTGCCGATATTTTCTTCGCCAATTCGCTCTACGGGAGGTTGTTGGTAGGTCCTGTAAGAGAGGAATAAATAATACTTAATACTGAGTAAAGTGCGTGTTGACAGCCTAACAGCCTTTATAGTTGTTTCTGAAAAGTGGTTGACTCATGGGTAGCTCAAACCATAGGTGTTCGTTGCAAGGAATCTCTTATTCCTAAAACAGTTCCCAAAATGTGAGCAAAGGTGTTTTTGTGAGATACGTAGGGTATTCGTTTCACTCAGATATCGCATCGATTGCAGGGTCTTCCTGTTAACAGTCTGTTGCCGCGCACACCCTTCAATTGCCCCATACCTAAAGTTTATGATGGCGTCTGTTGCAGTGCTCAGCGTGAGACGTTTATTTCAAACAACAGCTTACAGTCTGTACAATCAACCCTTTAATAATAATGTTCGTTGAGAGTCTCATGCTCATCTCTCCAGGTGATCTGTGACGTCACTGCGGGGGCCTGGGGAAATAAATTTTAATGCCGTATCCCATAAACCAAAGCTGACGGGAACAGATTGAATTGAATTGAATTGGTGCGCGCGTTGGTTTATGGGATACGGCATTAAAATTTCTTTCCCCAGGCCCCCGCAATGACGTCACAGATCACCTGGCTCTCTCTACTATCAATATCCATCCTTCAATAGTGCGATCGGACTAAACCTTGGATGACGACCCAACTAAGCTACATAAATGTTCCTGTTACACTTACATGGCAGGTCCTGCACCCCTTCGTTTGGAAGGTAATCTTATTTTCTGGGCTTCTGGTTGGCCGTACTTTTCTCTCCTCTCCTTTGCTCTGTCACGATATTTGTTCTGTGAACAAGAAATATACTCTTTAACAGTTTGTTCAATGACAGTGGAAAGCCAAAATACAAGTTAGGGCAATAAAAATTTAACTATGTTGCCTACAGAGGAGACGATTGTTTCAACAACAAATGCTTCTCCACCTACCTCGCGTTCCTGTCTTTCATAAGCTTCCACTTGTTCATCTGTCATTCCCATCTTTTTATGAATCTCCAAGTTTTGCTAAATGTAAAGAAAATTTTATCTCTGAAAAAGGTGACTGACTGCTAATTTAAACAGGGGATCAGCGGAAAAGATAAAAAAAATCAGCATAATTAATTGCTCGGTCATAGGTACCAAGGCAAGAGTAAAGGTACCAAGAACAATCTCGCGGTTGATCTTATTCCACAAAGAAATTCATGGTGATGGCGGCCTGGCCTTTCCAGACTATGCTATGAAGCGCAGTAGACATTTAAGGAACTCTAGCCAGAACAAGTTTATTGAACTGCTTCCAAATACTGAGACTTATAATAAGAATAGCTATTTTTGCAGAACTATCAAAGACTGGAATGCATTACCAAGAGAAATTGTTAATATTAAGTCCGCAGATCGTTTCAAAGAAGTGTTATATGAGTATTTTAGTCATAATGAATTTTAATATTGCATAATGATTGATGCATTTTATTTAGTTTCATCTTACTTAGTTAGGCGTCTTGCGTGATGGTAACACCGTTGTAGGACTATAAATTTTTGAATAAAGGATTTGTTCGGTCATTCAATGTTTGGTAAGAGGGCTTGACTGTTCAGACAGAGTCTCAAACGACTATGGCAAATCGTGGTGTTTGGAAGGAGATCTCCCTCAATGTCCCGTCCACTCCAGTGGTCGAAGGATGATGATGATGATGACGTATGCAGCCGTTTTTGTTTCCTGGTCAAACAACACTCCTCCTAAAGAAGGATGGGGAGGAGTGTTGCGTGATGGGAATGGGGAGGAGTGTTGCGTGATGAGGATGGGGAGGAGTGTTGCGTGATGAGGATGGGGAGGAGTGTTGCATAATGAGGATGGGGAGGAGTGTTTCGTGATGAGACAAAAACGGCTGCACACGTGAGAGACTAACTGCACAGCAAAGAACACAGGTACAGAAACCGGGTTTCTTAAAAATAAATCTTCAACATAGAGTATACTGAAGTGTTAACCAAACCTTCATTAATTACCTTGTGTAAATCGGATAATTTCTGATGCCTTTCTAGAGCTTCCTTGTTAGGAAACTGTCGTTTACACAACAAACACGCCATGATACTCAAGTCAGTAAATTTGTCATTGAGGTCCTCTTCTGGATCAGAATCATCTTCACCATATTCAGCTACTATTCCACCTCTTGTAGGATCTGAGAAAAAAAGAGAACACGTTTCAGGAATTCTTCCATGGATAAAAATAACTCTGAGGAACATAGTCTCTTTTAGTCGATGGAGGCTTATGCTTGAAGGGTTTTCCAGAGGTGAGATCAAACAGTTTCTGCGAGATTAGCTCGGTCAGGAAACACTGATTTAACTTGTCTCTTATCACAGAGCCCTGTTCAAAAGTTAATTGACACTAATCCAAGATTTACATTGCTAGTACTAGTTTTACCTGTAATCTTGGTCTCCTGTTTCATACTTAGAGCTGCAAGAGGACTAGATGCTGCTACTTCATCACTAATTTCTTGAGTAAATCCAGCTGCAATGCTCTTGGCGATTGTGAGTGAAGTTGATGATGATTTGGGGGGTAATCCAAACGGCTGCAAAGTTAAACAAACCAAGACAAAGTTAATTTTTAAATGAGAATTTCTAGGCAAAAGTACAGGCTCTTTGTCTAAAGAGGAAACTGTATCCTACCACTTTGAAGACATCTGTATCAGCATTTTTCATTTGTTCAGATGGTGATGAAGTAGTTGTCCCTTTTTTAACATCATCACTTTGAGTCTTGGCAGCATTCACAGACTTGGCCCATCTTTCCATGTCTTTTGCAATCTAAAGAAAACAATAACAAGTTCAGTTCAACTAGCCCACAAATGAAGAGGTATTTTTGACTATCACTTCCTGGGTGGGAAAAGAGACAATGAAATTTGTGTTTGCAGGCTAATGTTGAACTTGCAGTTCAATTTCTTTGAGTTTGGGCCTTTTAGTATAAGAGTCAGATATAGAATGTCCTGCAACCTTATAATTCTTGGTACATTTTGCACGTACCAGCACAGATTCCCACAAACAACAGCAACTACACTGGAGGCTCTTGCAAGGTGACACCCTTGGGGCATGAAAAAGGTGTCGGTTACTGAAGCTGGCTGCTTATGAGAATGGTTCTGTAAGTGGACACTGGAGATGAAAAGGTTAAATGGCCCCTTAAAAGAGCCTCACCAACTACAAATAATCATTAGAAGTGGAAAAAAATGAATAAATAAAGAAATTTTCATACGGTTTGTTAGTGTTTGGCTATATGGGTATACTGTTGTGTCCAATTGACAATATTGTAATTCAGTCACAAGCACAAAATTCAAGTGGTATGTGAAGGGAATGTGGAAAAAAAAAAACGACCTTGGAACTGATATACACCGTACAAACAGTTGATATATTCAGAGGCAGATAAGATTTCATTTCGGCTTATGGGATCTTAAAAACGACACAAAAATCTATCTTGCAAACCCCGAAAGTGTCCATGGCCACTTATGGGAATGTAAAAATACACAGTTTGTATGAGAGTTGAATTGGGGTTTCGTGAAGGCAGATGTAAGTAGAGCTGTCCACATACAAGAGTGTCCTTTAAGAGAGCTTCCACTGTACAAGACTCCCAATAGTCTTTTGTTTTATATTATCTGAGCCCTGAATGACTGGAATTTGAATGGACTCCTATGGTGTTACCTTTCTTGTGAAATGTTGTTGCCAATACAAAATATTTTTAAAAATCAAAGACTCATTTAAACACACAAACCTTTTTTGCTTGTAGTGACTTTGCTTTCTTCTGTTTTTCTGCAAAATGAAATATGCCTGTTAAATAATACTGAAGCTTGAGTCATATGAGGTAAACTACACTCCCACAGACCATAGCCAAACATATATGTACCTTTTGTTGTTGGATCACTGTTTGCAGCATTTTCAGCTGGTGTGGAATTTGATAACGTGGAATGGGCTAAAGTCCTAAAATTAATAAATAATTTAAAATAAAATGTTATACACAGCTAAGATGTCATCAATTGTGTATATGTGTATGTACAATAATAATATTGAAATTTGGAAGTTCACTGGAAAAGTTGAGTCATTGTTTTTTGTGCAATTGCTAGCCTAATTCATTTACTTCAGGCAGGGGAGGGCTTGCAGTGAGGTCTGGAACCGAGTTTACATGATCGCCCCAGTTAAGAAATTTGGCCGAGTAAGACTGAGTACCATTTTCCTTCAAAACAAATATGATGGAGAGTGCAGACATGGAAGGTACCGACATGGAAGGACGATGAGTTTTTGCTCGGTTTTAAGTTTTGCCGCGTCCAAACATCAAGAATAGGTTTTCAATAACATTTTTAATGGAATTTTTGGACATCAGGAGGCGTGGTGTATGAACAGTTCATGGGTGACTTCACTTATCGTGATTCGGTATCTCGGCAAGTTCAGTTATATATAAGCTTCGTGAATTTTCGAGCAACCAGCCTAGTCTCCATCTCTTATATATTTTTCCACCTACAGTAGTATTAAGAACTCTCTTCCTTATCCTAAACATATGCTACGAACTCACTATATTAGTATGAGTCTTGTAACATTGTTCGTAAGTTTATTTGTAATCTGGGAGTGGACGAAAATACAGAGTGCTGGGCCAATTTAGTAAAAGCCAGGGCAAATTTTCCAGTCACTTTGCTTCACATATACTGGAGCTGCCAGTATAAGCTATTTTTAATATCAGAGGGCTGGGAGCTTTTTACTGAACCTTCACTGGAATGTCATTGGAGTGAAAATCAATAAATGTCCAACAGCAATACTGTATTTAGTAGTTTTGTATTAGATAAGTGACTTCGGTTTCAAGTATTTCCTTGAAGTTGTTTGTACAAAAATTACCCTGTTGTTCTGAATTTGACTTGAAATTGTTATAATGGGTTAGTGTGGGGACAAGAGGCTTATCCAGTTGCTAATAAGAGTGAGTACATCAGAGAGGGGTATGCATTGAGAAAATCCCTCAAAGGACTGAAGTACAAGAAACAGAAAAAAGAAAATTAAAATTTAATGTTTTGCAAAGTTTATAAAGAGAACAGAAGGAGCTTGAAAAATGTACAACTCCAATTGTTTTTGTAAAATTGATTTTTTGTGAACCATCAAAAGAAGTTATTGCACCTTTAGCCCAATCCCTTCAGCAGTTTTTTCTCGTTCTTTTTGGCCTAGATGGGTATGTGCTGCCGATTTAGGCTGGTGACCATTTCACCCTTTAGAGTTTTGAACAGGGTGTCTGTTTTGGCTGTGAAGGTTGATGAAGAGCAGTCTATAGTTACATTTTTGGTACCAACATTAATATATTTTTTTCCCCAAGTTTTTTCCCTGTTTCTAAGTTTAAAAGCTAACTTAATTCTGTATGCTATATGAAATGAATCAGAATTATAAAATAAGGTCTCTTGGCTTAAAAAGGGTAGGGAAATAAACAATGTGTCCTACTACCAATACTCTCTTTGAGTGTAAGCCCAAGGAGGTGATCTCACATGTTAATACCCTTTTACCACTTGTTGTAACATCAAAGTCAGTGAATGTTTATGGTCTCTGAAAAATGGTTTTGCCTGCCTCAACACAAGTCTCTAACTGTTATTGTTGACTACAAATAAATATATAGTAATAATATGATTTTACATTTTTTCCAAGGCATCCTATGGTGTTTTTCATATCCAATTACAAGGCAATTTTTAAGTTGAGAGGGTTTGATTTCATTAACTACATTTATATACAGACACAAACTAACCTGGCAGGTTGATTTCCAAAGGTGTAAAAAATTACATGCAACTGTATGGCAAAAACTGATCACAGTGGCCAAAGGAAAGGCAAAAATAGAAATGTCACCATTTTCCTGACCATAATCTTGTTCCAAGGGGCAGTGTAGTTTTTGGAATTTATCATTTTTTCCCTCTTTGTTTGCAACAAAAGACACTTGAATGAGGACTCGAACTGAAGGCAGTGTAATAACTGCTGTCATGAAAAGAGAATTCCAAACACAAAAAATACTTACCCTTTCATTTGCCTAAGATTTATTTGATAGAAACTACGGTAAAGTTTAAATTAAAACACACGAAGAACGAAACTTATTAATAAACAAACCAACATGTGCAAAATCAAGAGAGAATGATCTCTTAGCAAAATTTATTTACCTTCTAGTACATAAAAAAATACATGAACTACGAGATTTGACCATGCCACTCAATCATCCGACACAACTCTTCCAGGATAAGTTCACAACCAAGGATGTAAAATTAAGAATCTCAATCATAAAACTGTACACAACTCTGACAACTCTTCTACTAGACCACAGCCGCCGCACTTTTTTTTAGTATCACGAAGAATTAATTTTAGGCCTTTCACCTGAAATTATAAACTCTTCTACATACGTGTTGGAGGGTCAGCCTTCCTTTTAGTCTTGTGGGTCTTCTAAACAGAAACACAGAGGCAAAAGGTCGGACATCGAGGAACTTGTTCAGTGGCTTCGTTCTTAGCGTAGTAAACCGCATGTAATGACAAACGCAAGACCAGAAGAAAGGAAAACGTAAGCTCCACATTCCCGTAGAAAAAAATTGGTAACAGCAAAGAAAGCAAAGATCAACAGGACCAAAAGCAAACTCACTTCACACTGTTGGAATCGCTGCGAAGACGAACTTTTTGTTATTCCCAACTGGTTATGCGCATGCTCGCTACAGTCTCGGATGATTGACAGATTTCTTACCTGGGGCTATCATGCAAAGCCGAAAAGCGGCAAGATCAAAGGCCGTTGCCAGCCCCCCCTGACTTCAGGTAATGAAGAATTGAAATTAATATTATTATTAGTTGTACTCTTGAAAAACTCTTGAATGGCAACAAGTCTTTGAAATTAGATAAATATCATGATTTTAGAAAATTAACCTTACACTCTATGCAGTACATGTACAGCCAGGAAAGAAATGTTGCAAAAAAGCCACTTAACTGTAAATAGCATAATTTTGGATACTTCCATGGTAAGATCAATATATTGATTTCCCAAAACACATTACTCTTCAACTAAGTTGCATAAAAAAAGAAGGAAAACAAACACACTATTGCTTGCTGGCCGATTATCTCCTTTAACTACTGCACTTCTGAAACCTGAGGTATGCTTGACAGTTTACTTGAATGACTCTGGAATCTTGAAATTTACATGGCTAATCAAAGCTTCACTCACCCATCAGCTGCCACTGGAATGTACTGCTTTGTCTCTGCATTCCAATAGAGAAATTGACCTGTAGCACTGTTATAGTAATACTGTAAAAGCAATGTAAATTATATTATGGATAGTTTGTTAAAAAAAGAAGTTTTTATCATAACTGAGCGATTTCTCGTCCACTGATTGGTTGGGAGCTGTGTTCCATAAGAGTACAGACCATGAAAATGACATGATGGTGGTGCAATTTGTTTTTCTCTTTCTCTCGTGTGCAATTTTTCCAAGAAACTTCAATGGAAATGGATGTCAAAACTGTCAATGTTGTTGTAAAAAACAAATCGACAACATGAGGTCAAAATGTTCAAAACTTTGCAGTGAAACCAGTCACCTGTGGCCTGTGGTTCCATATGAGTTTTGGGTTTTGATGCCACCTCTATGGTCAATAAGAGTAAAGACCATGGAAAATTGTTGTTGATTTGTTTAACATTTACTTTGTACCTGCTCCGGCTGGTTTAAAAGCGCCCCACTCAAATGATGAAAAACAAATAATCCAAATTTATCAAAAAATAAAAACACAACAGACAGGAATTTGAGACTGGTTTAGCCCTTCAACGCAAAACAACCAAAATTCTTTCTTGCATCAGACAAATTTTAAGATGATAAGAATTAAGGGCAACCTCATCACTTAAGAATTTTTAACAAATAATACATCATAATCCCCAGAAAATGATGCACAAAATAATTTTACACATACCTGGGTATTTGCATCATAATATAAGCCAGTAGTTGAGTCAAAGTAATATCCAGTTGATGGATCGTAAACATAGTTTGATAAAGACTGTTGGGTTGCTGTTGCACTCAGCTGAGTCTGCACAGGTTGTTGTTGATATTGTGACGTGGTGGCTACAAGTTATTAAAGAGGAAAGAAGAGTCTCAGTAACTTAACAATAATCTTAAACCTAGTTCTTATCAGCAGCACTGTGCACATGTTTCATACAATGCAAATACTACTATTGTACAACTAACAATAATTATCATTCGATGCAAATGTTTCTTCCTTTTCATTGGCCAAGAACTCACCACGTGACCTGCAAATAACTGCCTACAAATAATGGTTTGCTCATGTGCAATGTCGTTCAACTTTTTTGGGCTGCAAATACTATTCTGCTCACGCGTAGATGAAACCACGCTTGCTCCTTGCTCGTTTATGTGATCTCTGTCATTACTCCTGGAAGGCAGCGCACGCTAACCGCTTTCCGAAGATATTATTTATTACAAAACAAACTCAGGGATCGAATGATAAAACAATTATTGAACTCGGTTATTGCAAAATATCGTGATTTGTCAGTGTCTCGCAGATCAATTATTTGCCTCAGCCTTCGGCTTCGGCAAATAATTGATCTGCTCGCCACTGACAAATCACGATATTTTGCTCAACCTCGTCCAATAATTGCTAATTGTTATGATAAATAACTACCTTGGTCTTGAACAGCTGTATTCTCCGTGCCTGACACAACTGGAAAAAAGATGAGAATTATATTTATCAATTATTTGAATTTCAATAAATAAGGTTTTACATGTACAACCAAAGAAAAATAGAAAATCACAGAAGCATCACAGAGGATAAGGACATTATTTTACTATAATACAAATAATATGAATATTGTTAGTTATCGATATGAATTTGAAACAAAGAGAAATAATGTAATGTAATAAAAATAACATTAGATCTATGGAGAAAAAAAAAATTAAATATTCTTTTTTACTTGTCACTTCGATTTTTATTTTCCACCAAATTCTTATTTTCACACTTTGGAATGGCTTGGGTGAAAGGTTTTCTTTTTCTACAGGTACAGATACTTTTTATATGAAGGATCGGAAGACCTTCATGTACATATGGTGAACAGAAAAAGGTGCAGCACGCAAAGAAGGTAGTGTCTGATAGTACGGGGCTAGTGGATTTTGCTTTCGGGCTAGTGAATTCTGTTCTTAAGATCTTTTATTGTAATTACTATTTGTAAATAGGCCTTTTATCATGATTGTTGTAATTTATTATTATCAATTTTGTTTTTAGAGGGCCACTAGGGAGTATACTTCATAGTAATAGGTGTCACCCTCTTAAAAATAAAGGTTATTTTTTCTTAACTTGCCCAATGGGCAACTGATGTTTTTTGAGGAATTCAAATTGAAGAAGAACTGTGAAAACAATTCTGCTCGTCAACAAGCTTTTGGGGCTAGTTGAAATGACATTTGGGCTAGTAAATGCTTGCTTCAGCTTGCCCGAATGGCAAGCTGTAAAAATGATTTTCTTTGCACCCTGAAGGTGTTTGGGAAGAAGAGAGGAGAAGGATAGGGTTAGGGTTAGAGTTAGCCCCAACAATCAATCAGACATTAGTTTACCTGTATTAGTTTGAGCTGTGACCTGCTGTTGATACTGGAGGGAAAATAAAACAAATTACAATGTCAGGTGAATGGTTCAAACTCTTCCAGAAAAAAAAACAATAACAGATTATTTTATACATGTATATTGGAGTGTGGGAACAGTCACCCAAAAAAATTCAATCCCTGGCTTTTGCAATAAGCGTAATTCAGAACTCTAGGATCCAGTCATTAACATACTGACAATCTATGAATTGAATCTTCCTAAGAAATAGCCCAGATGCAGCTGGAGATCTATCAACAGGTCCAAAAAGAGCAGTGAAGGGATTGTCTTCAAAATGAAGGTAACACTAATCTGACATACACAACAATAATTACAAACTGACCAACTGCTGATAAGAAGCAGCATCATGGGAGTCGGCTGTTACTGTTCCCATGGTACCCGCAGCTTGTGCTTGAGCCATAGCATTGGCTGCGACACTGGATGGTTGTTGAGTCTGTGATGTACTAGGTTTTTGTGACCACTGTGCTTGTTCTATAGCAGCAGTAGCTGCGGTGGCACTGAAAGCAGTATTCATAGCACTTGATAAACACATGCAGCTTGACTCAAATAACATGTCTACTTTGTGGTAATTAAGAAGAAGGATGACAAAAATAGGAAGGATGAAATTATCACTGTCTCATAAAATGACGTCCCTGCCAGCTTCCAAAACATATTCAGTCATGATCACATACATTACAAAGGATTAAGTGACCATATCAATAACTTCAATAGTAGTTTAATAATATTATTAATATTATTTTAATGGCTGTCATTTACCTATTTTGTTTAGGTGGATTATCATGTTTTGCATAAGATGCAGTAACAATTCTACCATCAATAGTAAAATGCATGTTGCTGATGATCTCTAGTAATTGACTTGCTTCCTAAAAGATCAAAGCATATTAACATTTTAGTGTGGTCTTGAAAGTAAGATTGTTTGTGTCCCTGATAATTCAATGATTTAAGCAGTCCTTAACAAAAATTTGATGATTTTTGGGAAAATTTTGTGGAGTAAAAACAGTTTTATGTTTACCTCAACTGAACCAAGCTCCACAAAACAAAATCCTCTTGATGTATTGGTAAGTTTATCTCTTATCAACCGAACATCATAGACTGGAAGAGCCGTTATCTCCACAAGGGCCTTTCGAATCTAATACAACAAAAAAGTCACAAAAAATTAAGGAAAAATAAATCACAATTTCAAAACTAGACTTAGATTAGTGAATTTATGATATTGCAAGGTACATAGTACGTGTATTTAGAAGGTAATTATAGGAATTTTACACAGATAAAATATTTGTGATGTTGTATGCTAATACAATAACTAAAATATTGTACAAAAAATATTTTGAATGGATTTTATATATTTACATAAAATACATTATTCTTAGTAATAAAGTCTTGTCAGTAACTTCGCTTATGTTGTCAATAGCTCCTTCCTGGTATAAGATATAATAGAACTGAAACTAATTGTGGAATTGCACCTTATCCACAGGAAATTTATATTATACTCTTATAGGTACATTTTGGGATCTGCTTAACAGTACATGTGTTACATGGTTTAGTTCTTAAAATTTCCACTAGGCTGTCAGCATTTCTACGCAACTGCCATATAACATACAATAAATAACAGCCATGTCACGTGCATATCATGAAGTGTAAACTGATGCATTTAATCTTTTCATTTCAATAACTGAATGTCTAAAACAAATGAACAACATCTTACTGATTCATCATGAGTTAACGTGTCCAGGCCTTTTAGAATCAACACTGATAAAATAAAAGGTCAAGAATTACAACTACAGTGTACATACATTGTAGTAATAAACATAACTTCTGTAAAACAACTCAAAAGACACTTAAAATCCTTAAGATTCCCTGACACCATTAATTTACAGCAAACTACCAAGAAGGCAGTATAAACAGGACAAACCTTTGCATGGGTTACTCAAAATCTCTTTGTCATCTACTAAATCTAAAAAAGGAGAAAACAAAGAGACCAATCTTAATAGTTTTTCTGACTAGGAAAATGATGCCTTAACTCTTTCCCTTAAACACTGACATTGTCTTTTGCTAGTTCCCATGTTTCCACCTGCTCATAACTCATTGTCAGGTTTCCAGCAAAGCTCAGTGAACTTGCTCTTTCAACAATAACCATTAATGGCATTGTAAGATCTCAGACTGACCTGAAACCTCTTTTGGTGCTCCACACTTGAAGCAAGAAAGACGCATCTTTGAGGAAAAATTTTGGCCACCACACTACGACACAAAAAGAGTAAAAATAATGTTCTGAAGTCCTGCCATGGGTTTAATGCTATTAAAAAGAAAGTTTTCCATGGCATTATGGAAAGTACAGAAATTTAGTATTACTGAAAGGTTTTAACATGTACCTTGCTACAAATCCAGTCCTTTTCAATGGTCTTTGCATTACTCTTGCGTCTACTGTAATCAGCACAGACTGTGTGGCCATGCACATAATAACGACCCTAAAAAAAGTACTTGCTTTATGGTGTCAATCGTAAAAGGAATCAGAACTTAATGCAATATTAAGGACACCATTAAATAATATTTCCATGTCAAGCTCATCAAGTAGACAATGGTGGTGCCAAGCTGAGAGCATTTGCCTTCCACTAAAGTGGCTTGGGTTCAAATGGCAGAAGCAAGGCCATGTTAATGCCTTTGACCTTGCTCCATGAGATTAGTTTCCAGGTATAACTATGTACTCTGGTTTACCAGCAACCAATAGAGCGATTTTCGTACAACCTTGAAAGGAAAACGCGCGAACAAAACAGAAACAACAAACGCACGGAAATAGAGCGATTTGATTGGTTTATCGAACGGATACAAACACGGGTGGCTTTTGGTTGGTTAAGCAAACGTTCGCGTAAAAAAACTTCATGCCCGAGAACTTTCTAGAAATCAATGGATCCTTCGCTTTGACGTCATACTGCAACACGATTGGCCAATCGAACAATGCCTTCTCCATATTAGGGTTTCTTTGGCGGGAAAACGAAGAGTCCATGTTTTGATCTTTTCATCCATTGGCTTATGAAACAAATAACAAACACTTACGGAAACCATTTTTCAAGGTCATACGAAAATCGCTCTATTTCCAAATTCCAAATGGATCAGGAATGGTAGGCAAATAAACAATATATGGTATGTTCTATCACTAAATCACTATTCATTTATTATTTATCTTATTTCATCCACAATTACATGTAGGAACATACCCTGTGCCTCTCCATCCAATCTTGAGCCTCAGAAACACTTTTGAACTCTAAAAACCCAAATCCTTTTGAAATACCTATATTGCAAATGTATATGTAGAAAAATGAAATAAAATTACAGTTAACATGCAAGTCTCTATTTTGTTCCAAAACAGAGAACACAAGACTTAATGTATTGGAACATCAAGTACTATAAGTAATGGTAATTAACAGAAAATAGATCTCTTATGTAGATTTACCTGTTCTGTGGCGAACAATTCTCAGATCTAAATATTCTGTACCATCTCTCTGTAATGCTTCCATCATCTGTGGGAAAACACAGGTGGGTTACAATGTTCAGTTTGTTAATGAAGATGTAAAGGTTATAGGGATTCAAGGTATAATAATCTACATATGTAAGAATGTCTGATTAACCCAACATTGATATACTAACTATGGAAACTGTGGCATTAAAATGCATATAAAACGCAAGCAGTATGGTGGATTTATGCAGAAAAAACACACAAGTAGAATTACACTCAGCTTAACTAGACACAAAATGCATGTATGTGTTTATCTTGCATGGTCACTTTATTTGATTTACCACAAAATATAAATAACGATAAAACAAGACAGTTACACAAAAGCAAATGAAAGTGGCGAGGAAGCCCAAAAAGAAACCATGAGGCTTATAGACATTGGGCTCCCTCAGAGTAAAATTAAATTAACAGTAACAGTAAGGCCAGGATTGAAAGTAAAATACAATGAAGGTAAGTATAAATTAACTAATTACATAGACTGAGTTGACAAAATATAAAGTATGGTACATGTAACAATAAGTATAAAAATAATATCAGACATGTGAAGAAAGGTAACTATTTACTACAAGATTTATAACTAATAATTCATATAAAATTTTTTCTTCAATTTCGTTTTGAATAAGTGGAGAGAAATAGATTCTTTAATATCATCTTCTAAAGAGTTATAATAAGTAGGTCCTTGGAAACTGACAGAATATTTACGAAGGTTTGTTCCACAAAAAGGAAGGTGAAAATCGTGCGCGTATCTAGTGGCATGGCTATGGACTTGTTTGTTTAAAGAAAAATAATTGTTGAACTTTGAAGGCAAAAGAGAATGGTTGAGAGAAAACATAAGTTTACCCAATTCTAGTTGTCTAATATCGGAAAGTTTTAGTAGCTCTAATTCTTTGAAAATACGGTCTGAATGAGAATCGAAAGTTGATTTAGAAATAATTCTGATAGCTTGCTTTTGCAAAGAGACAAGACGGCAGAGATTGGTTTTGTACGTAGATCCCCAGACAATAATACAATAATGAAGATAAGGATAAACTAAACAATAATAAAGAGTTTTTAGACAGGGTTTAGGTATGGTCACTAAATACTCTTTCTCATGACTTCACAGCATGCCATACTCACATCCTCCTCCTTAAAGTCTTTATCCAATCCATGTAATATAACCACAGAAGTGGGCTCATCCTGACGACTGTCCTGCCACTTTCTGTCGTCATCATCTCTATCACGTCGTGAGTACCTGCTACGAGAATAGTCCCTGTCTTGCCAGTCTCTATCACGATCACTGAGCTCATGCTGTTTGTAAAAAATGTTGATTATTTCGTTGAAAGTTGGAAGATACTATAAAACATTAATTTTATTTTGCTTGAATTCTCATGCAAGACCTAAGAAGATTCCTATAACAGAAGAACAGAAGATACACAATTTTATTTCCAGTTGTTTAGCAAAAGAAATTTGAATTTGCCATTGATTCTGAAAAACAAAATGTTTTCTTAATCAAAAGATGTTACCTTAGCAGCACAGCTCCATAAAAAAATACACTTATAATAACAGAAGTAACACTAATTGCTATAATCATTCACCATTCTGTTCATATCTTTGGTGCTATTACAATACTTAGAAAGCAAAATGCACATAAGATTCTAGTTCAATTGTGTGTTTTCTGTTCCGTTTTGTTGTTGCTATGTAAATCATAGTAGATACTTATATCAAATTATCATGCATAAAAGACAAGGAAAGTGTGTACAACTTCATCACTGTTATAATCCTCTGAATCCCCTCTCTGCCGACTCCAGTCTCTGCTGTATCCTGCTCTTTCCTTGTTGCTGTAGTCCCAGTCACGATCTCTGTCATATCGTCTGTCACGATCTCTAGCCTTATCATAGTCTCTGTCTTTGTCACGTGACCTTTTATAATCCCTGTCTCTGTTATATTCTTTATCGCAATCATCATCATAACGATCTCTGTATCGATCCTGTCCATCACGTTCATAACGATCACTATCACGAGACCTGTGCCTATCTCTGTCTCGATCTCTGCTGTAACTGGCCTTATCATAACCATTATCTCGACTCTTTGTTGATTCTTTGCCTCGCTCCCTTTCCTTGTAATAATCTCTGTCACGACCAAATGGATCTGGTCCAGCCCTGTGCCTTGAATCTGGACTTCTCCGCCGATCCTCTCTTGTATCAGACCGACCATCCCTAAAACGGCTCAGCTCACGACCAATGTTGCGTTCAAGATCACGGTCTCTCCCATCCTGATCTTGGTAACTGCTTCTGTAATCTGAGCTTCGCCACAGATCACTTGTGTCATCTTTAATCCTACATCAGTGTTTCAAACCAAGGATGGAAGGAATGAGTATCACTGAAAAAACACTGTTTTATTGACCTTACTCACCTCAGGAATAACGGAATGACCTGTGACTTTGGCATATTTACCTTTTAAGACTTGCTTAAAACGAATTGATGATGGATTCTACCAGAATGCTTTTTGGTTAAATCTCTGCTGTAACTTGATGTGATTCCAGATAGGCCACAAGTAAACCTTAAAAATACGGTATGTTGTGCTCTGGAGATAGCATGACTGTGATTGGGGTTTCCAAACTCACTTTGCAGAACATTAAAAAAACATCAAATCCTTTCTAAAACAACTATTTTATACTCGGGTTTATGTTGACAACAGAGAGTAATCTGGGCATGAATCTTTAATCGGCAATGCTCAATGTGATAGTAGCAGATAATCAACATAATTCTTACTGTACTTGTCATATACACTTAAACACTTTAAACAACACTGCAACATTGAATAACGATATACATGAAGTTCAGAACCTTTGAGCGGTGTCTTCCCGCCTTTCGTCCATTTTGTAAGCTTCAATCTAGGAAATAGACCACACAAAATCGTGGAGATGGAAAACGACGTACACTTGTAGGAACAACCTACAGATCTTGTTTGAACAGCAAACAGCGACCTGCAATATGAGGATAAATGTTCAGTAAAGTAATCCTCAGAGTGGAACAGCATCCCGTAAAGAGTTTCAGATCGGCCATCAGATCGTAAAGCGAAGAATCAACACGACTTCGACGAAAAAAAGGCAGTAAGTGGGAGGCAATTCGTGGACGATGCTTCGAATATTCCTTGGGGGTCTTCGAAAAATCCAGTTCCTAAATCAGTATAAAGACAACTGAAAAATAAAGAATTAGCTGTAGAAGTCCCTGCAATGTTGCTTTTACAGAATACAAACCTTCGATTATTTGTGAAAATGCGGCAAAATATGTGAATTATATTTCGACATTGTACACGAGGAAGATTGTTTTTTGCTTTGCCAAGGGTGGCTACCAAGTTAGTATCCAAGGCCTGGTTACAAAACTTTTCACCAGGCCCCATAAAAATTTTAAAAATGGCGGACGAGGGAAGCAATGACGACTTGAAGGTTTGTGAGTTTTGAATATAGTTACAGGTACAGGGATTGCCGCTTGGCCACTAGTCTTCATTACGTGATTTAAAATGGCAGGGTATTCTATAGCTCTTCCTTACGTGGATTACTTAAGGAACTTCGCTCCCTGTGAGCCTGCTTATTTATAAACTCAATTTCAGAATACCCGGCCACTTCTTTGCATATGATTGAATAACAAAAGTGCCTATTGTGTTATACCTCGTTCTTTAAAGCGTCCAGACAAATGTAAATGATGTGGCGGGGTATTCTGAAATTACCGGTACCCCAATATTTTAAATGAAGATCAGTTCACATCATCTTCAGGGTTGCCACAGTCAGGGAAAAGTCAGGGAATTTTTAACTTTCTGATGAGTGGCAACCCTGATCTTCATTGCCTCATTCCATTCACGGGTTAAATTGAACTCAACAAATTGGCCTGCCCCTCATATATATATTGGTCTTCATAGCTCAATTGGTTAGAGCACTGCAGCGCTAACACAGAGGCCATGGGTTTGAATCCCGTTGAAGTCCCAAAATTTTTTTGCGGGTTAATTTGCAATTGCTTAAACTGCAATTACCACTGTAGCAATCATATCTTCATTTAAAATTTGTATTTCCGCAGTTCACATCATCTTCATTCTTAACTCAATATTGTTGACTTTGTTTAAGGTTATAGTGGTATTTGGAATAAGACCTCAAGAAGTTTTCGATCACATGTCAAATTCCCGCTTCTTTGTTTCACAAGGGAGCAAAGGCGGCTTTCCGAGAGAATTTACCAGAGAATCAGAAGTCCCGTGAGGCTTTTTATAAGGTCCCTTCAAATGCATGTATTCAGTTCCTTTGGAGTTGTCCATTTAATTTGTCTCTGCTTTGAGTCAGTTGTTAGTGAGAGATTAAGTGGAAAAGTCTTGTTTCAAATGATACAATTGCACTTTTTTAGGGGTGCTTTTGCTTCTTCTCTTAGCCATTTTTTGGTTCTCAGGAAAATGTGACAAATTTAGTCCCAACCCCCCCCCCCCCCCCTTCCCAAACAAAAGGGGGTGACAAATTCCACGAGGGTACTCCCTTTAGTTCACCACATAAGAAACAAGAAGGAAACTAGGCTGAGTTAACTTTTGCAAAGACTTCTTGGACCATTACTGGGAACAGGGTAAACTAATTGACCAATAGCTGATTATCCCCAGTAACACTAATACAGTCGAACCTCGATTATCCGGATTTCTCGATTATCCGGACTTTTTCTCTGGTCCCAATTTGGTCATGAATATTTATTAGTCACGATCAAGATCCGTAGCCATATCCTTTTTAAACTACACCATTGAAAAGTGCAGTCAATTGCGAGGGTTTTTTTTTCTTTCAAACAGCAAAAGCAGTGCTTGCAGGCATCATAACTAATGAAGAACATTCAAATGAGTTCTGATTGGCTCAGAGTTGCTTTGTTGCTAAGTAAAATTTCACGCTCTACCACATTTTATTGGCTCGCTTGGCATGGTATGCAAAACAAACAAGGTAGCGTTGCGATCGTTTATTCACGATCATCATGTCTTTGAAGCGCAAGCGATCCGTTTTTTCGATGAAAGATAAACAGTCTATAATTGGGCGATTAGAGAAAGGAGAAAAAGGAGCCAATTTGTCAGCTGAATATGGCGTAAGTAAGCAGCAGATCTCTGATATCCGCAAGAACAAGGAAACGAGCATGAAGTTTGCCGACATCTTAGAGACCAGCGAAGGACGGAAGCGAAAATCGCTGAAAGTTGCACATGATGAACAGCTTGATAAAGCCTTGTATGCCTGGTTTATTCAGCGACAAACATCTGGCACTCCAACTTCTGGTCCCCCAAACAATTTGTAAAAGTGTTGTTTGACGATGTTCTTCATTAATATTCATATTTTCGATTATCCGGACTATTTCGTCTGTTCCCAAGGAGTCCGGATAATCGAGGTTCGACTGTAATAATAATAATCACCTTTTTTTTTTGTTGGTGGCACTTGACGGTATAAAATACTGATAAACTTGTGGCCGTCAAAAAAATAAGGGGGTGTTTACATGAGAAAACTTGCACCGGTGCGAGTTTCATACCGACATGACTTTTTGACTTCGTATTGCGTTTACATGATGACTGGGTTATTTCACATCTCGTTATTTGAAGGTACACTTCAAAATCGCTAACATTACCCATTCGCTACCCGTTCCAGTGTACCAGCAGACCGATTTCACACCGAAACGGGTGGTCGTTTCGTGTTTATATGATACCGTTGCAAGATTTCGTACCAGAGTGAAATTCTCGCCCTGGTACAAGAACCGGGGTGACTCGCGCCAGCATGAAATTTGTGGTGGTATCATGTAAACAAATATAGAGCCATGAGAGGGAACCAGAGTGAACTCGCTCTGGGGTGAAAGTTGCCCCGGTGTCATGTAAACACCCTAAGATAAACACAAATACATATGAATAATTAATTTAATTAATTAAAACTAGAAGATTTAACAATTAAAATATGAATTATCTAAGAACTAATTTAAAATATATAAGAACAAAGTAGAATAGCCTAAGCTATCATAAAGTGATGAACATCTTTATAGGACTCCAAAAAATACTCATATAAAGACTTCTTTAAAATTTCTAAACCAGAGCTACACTTAATTTCATTGGGAAGTGAATTCCAAAACCTAGTGGCTGAGAGTTGAAAAGTCCTAGCATCTTCTTATTCTCTTTTATACTTTGGACAAATTAAATTCAAAGACCCATATCTACTTTGTCTTTCAGTAGAACGTATGTCGATGTTTCATTTGAGAAATTCTAGCATATAATCGGGCCACACCCCATTCAAACGTTTATAAACTAATGCGCACTGATTGAACTGAATCCCAGAAGTCTTTGGAAAAGCTAGCTTGGCCCAGTTTTCTTCCTGTTTTTAAAGTGCCAAATGACCTGTAAGTGGAGGCTCCACCCAATAGGGGCATATTTTTTCAGGCTTCAGGTGTATCAGAGGGTAAGAGTTTCACTAGTTTAAGTATATGAAAGGGTAGGGAAATCTGACATTGCGGGCTAACAGACACATTTTATGGCCATGAAAAAGACAGGAAAACTTTCTGGTGTAGTGATTTATTCATATTTAAAAGACGTTGCCTTTACAGCAGTTATACAAAAGGGGTCCTTTTTCCATCAAAAATGGAAAAGAAAAGGGTAAGGGGTGGAACTCTGGCACCTCAAAAGTCAAATTATTCCTGATCACCTGCCAAAGTTTACTGCAATTCAGGATGGGTGATATAACTTGACACCTGAACTTCCTTAATGAATGAGAACATAATTGAATAAAACCATCCAGACATTATCTTATTACCGGTACTAATGTTAATGTAAAAAATTTTTTGTATTGCTTATTTCATTTGCTTGCTGCCAACAATAATATTGAGCTGGTTATTCCAGTTGACATACCAGTACACTATGTACTTGTAACAATTTGTATTTAATTCTTGCAGCTAAAGGAGGTGGCTCGTAAATTTAACAGCTTACCTGAAAGGCAAGCGAAGGTGAATTATTTACTTGCTTCTCAAGAGAAAGCAGAAGCAGCCAAGGTAAAGGTCAACCAATAGTAGTAGAAAGTGAAGCATGGCATTTTAAGAGAGTGGTTTATAACTGAAATTAAAATCAAAATTACTAGAGGTTTACCAGTAACTTGAACTTGGAGAGATGACAAGAAAAGAAAGATATGTCCTTTTGAGAGACTGCATAAATGCTAGCCATAACACATTATGCTTTTTTGTAGATGTAAGAATAATGGCAATATTTATTGTCAAAAAACAAATTGTGTTCTGCTGTCAGCCAATTTAATGTAATTTTTTTCTTTTTTTTGGGGGGGGGGGGGGCAGTAATATTAGGAAACAGTTTACATATTTAAATACTATAGTAAGACTCAATAGGCATTTATTAAGCCTTTTTTGCTGTCCTATATTCCTTATATCAATAAATTAAGCCTTGCATTTACATTAGTTGTTTATTTTATGTGTTGGCTTTTCCAAGTTAAAAATCAGTACATTTCATTGTTGACTTACAGGATAATTTTCCTTGCCTGAGTTGGTAGTTTTTTACTTACATTTGTTTTACTTTAATACACAGGAAGAAAAGTCCAAGAAAGAAGACACCGTTTACTGCATCTGTCATACTGCTAACACCAGTCGATTTATGATGTAAGCTGGTATTTGTAATTTACTGTTGGTAGGAGTTATTATAATATCAGTTACATTGCTAATGCTATTCATACTGGATAAAATAATCTTTCATGACATTTTCTTTATTTAAACAGAATATCTTAATCTTACTTACAATGTAGCTATATTACATGGTAATGTAAATGCTGATTTAGACAGTACGATTTTTGCTTATGACTATCCTGCATGACTAGCATACGCCTTGACTTTTGACCATCAACATGCGCACAATTTTCTCTATGACATCCGCACATGTCATACGGATGTCCTGGGTCTAACTTACACAACACAATCTGATGTGAAGGTAGGATGTATGCTAGTCATGCATGATAGTGATAAGCAAAAATCGTACCATCTAAATCAGCCTTAAGGTTACCTTTTTTACCCTAATTTTATTGAATTTATAGTGGGCTAGCAAACAATTGGCAAGCAAGGTTAACCTCTAGCCAATGCTGCCAGTGATTTTATCAATCTGTGCATGTAGCCTGCTGGGTACCCATCAAGTCCCCTTAAGTTAAGAGGGCTTGATTACATTTCGATACGACTTGATAGATCACTGTCTTTATGTTTGAATTTTGCAGGTTCCTTTTAAAGGCAATGAATTCAAACAGAGTCTATGTTGAATAACAAGTAAAGCGAAAATCAATACAAAATAGTACGCTGATAAAAAGTGCATTATAGAGGCATAATATTTAAGGGACTGTGCATATAAGAGGCCTTCCAAGAGGGAAAAGCAACAGGTGACATGACCCCCAAAATTGGCAACAATCCTCTCAGAAAGCACCGACAATAGAAAAGGAGGAAAGAATTGAGACAGCAACAATCCGTTTTTTAAGTAGTGAAAGTGACATCTGTTCAATTTTGCATTTTGGCTGTTTCGAGAGCCAAATAACAAACTCTCTTTCATTATTCCAAACTTTTTCTGTTATTTTCTCTGAAACGTTTTCTAATCATGGTGTTGTTCAAGATCTATGGCCGACTGAGAAAGGTTAATAACAATAATTATTAATTCTTTCCTGATGCTATGTTTGCAATAACAAAAATTGATGCCAAACCAACAGAGACATTTTCATTCAAGCTAAAATGCAGCAGGGACATTTTTTCCAAACCTGCCAGGCGACAGGCAGTCTCAGAATATGACTGACACAGTGACAGCATGACACCAGTTGGAAGGCCTCATAGGCTCATACTAGTGCATGAATTGGTTTTTCCCTTGAACAAATGTACATGATATTGTTGTTGACTTACATTATTTTCTCTGAATTCTTTAATTTTAATCTTGAATGCATTGTGATTATGAGCATTGATACCCTTCCACTCTTCTCTGTTTTCTTTCAAGGTGGTGTTACTTTTAAAAAAAGTATTATTATTTGTTTTACTTTGCTTTGTACAGCTGTTGTGACAAATGTGATGACTGGTTCCATGGCGATTGTATTGGTATTACCAAGGTGGAGGCAAAAGAAATCAAGCAGTTTTACTGTAAGGAGTGTTTAGGTGAGTTACCCACTGTGTTCTGGTAGTAAATGTAAAATGAAAATTTTCCTTAACCTCTGTACCATAGTCTTGTATCATATTGTAGAACGTTACTGTACTATTCAAACCATGGTCTAACTTTGACTGAACTTTGACTGTAAAATGTAAATTATTTAACAATCAGTTGCAGAAGGCGACGTGAATATTGGGCAAATATTGGCGAATAGTCACTAAGACGAAGTCAAGGTGACTATTCACCAATGTTCACGTCGCCTGAGACGACTAATTGTTTCAGTATAATTACATTGATGATTATTCAAGAAAATAAAAGTATTGATCAATTTCTGACTCCGAAACATCAACAAATCTGCTGCCATTTTGAAAACTGCTAGCCTTTAATGTTATAATCACTGCGCGGTGATTATAGCGGGATAAAGCGAAGCTCCTAGCCAATCACAGCGCTCTATTTTCGATAATCATCAATGTAATTATACTAATGGACAATAGTTCTTTCCAGATAGTATTACACCTAATTGCAATAAGGTTGTCATAGAAAAAAGCAAAAAGCAAAAAGTTACCTAAATAGGAATTAATTAGCATGTAATTATCATAGCATGCAACATTCACAACACACATGCTTATAGCTGAAGATTAATCACGTAATATGAGAGAAATCATTTGCATCAGTTTCTTGGTGTCATTCTCATGCAATTCGAGGCTTATTCATCTACCGAATTTCAAACGTGCTCGAATTACAAACATACATCGGATAACTACTAAAGAAATAATAGCTCCATTTTTTTCAATAAATATAGCCTTGGGTAAATTCCAGGAAAGGAACACGTCTTTGAGTTTAGTGCTAAATGGAAAAGCCAGTCTGCATATGGTTTGCAGTTCACAACACCATCTGATCGCAATTTTCAAGCAACAAATCAGGGGCGTAGGCAAGACTTTTCATCGCAGAGAGGGTGAGGGGGTCCTCTGTCACTTCCTCACCTGTGCCACAAACCAAGCTTTGTTTGTCAGGACATAACAGATTGGTGACTGAAAGTGCGACAACTGAGACGAAACATTGCTTACATCAATTTACCTTTTCTTTTTCGAATTGTGCAACTTCTGTTGATGGAGAATGTTGGCCCTAAAATGATAATGGCACCTGTCTATCTTAGAGCGCAGAATTACAGAATTATCTCTTGTTATTGTGGATGACTTCTTAAATAATTGTTAAATTATTAAAATATACAAATGTAAATCAGGTGTCTAATTAATTCCTATGTGGCGTTTTGCTTTTTACTTTTTGCTTTTTTCTATGACAATGTTATTGCAATTAGGTTTATACTGGTGACTAAACCTTCATCAATTAATATTCTTCCTTTCTTGAACTTAACAATATTTTGCTTCGTTTTGTTTTTCTTATCATTTACAGAAAGTGATTCAGATCTTTGTATAAAGTACAGAGTCAAGAAACCAAAACCAGAAAAGAAAGATAATATTATATCAGAGAAGAAAGAAAAACAGCACCTGGTTAAAGATGAAGTGAGTTCATTTCTGTCACAACATGCAGTCTCTGATTTGTAATACATTATAGCTGGACATTGAACTTTATAGCACATGTACACTCAGCCCTTTTGTTTTGTTGAGATAACATGACAAAAGCCAGCACAACTGAATAGGTTTGGATAAATGAAAGCTTGATTTTTGCACTATCTTTTGTGCTGATCTTTGTTTTAATCACAATGGTATGGTAAAGTGTGGTATGGTACATTTCTTATTGTATGGTATAGGATGGTAATTGAGCCTAAAAGGAAAGTTGCTGACTTTATAAAATTGACAGTATCTGCCATTGACAATGTTATTTGCCAGTAACTGGTTTTGATTACAAACACTCACATGCTTGGTAACTCAAATGCTTGGTAACTCATCAGAGCTTACATGATCTTGAACCAACATTGTGTTCCCCTAGGTTTTGTAGGCCATTTTCTATATGTGATTTTCAGTCCCTTTATAACTTGAACTCCTTTCAGATAGTTGTGTAATGACTGCTAATATCAAAGGTCTGAATGTTCCTTTGTGATGTTCTCTACCAAAAAATATAACTCTGTTTGCACTTCTGTTTGCAAAAAGATTTCACATCATTTGAACAAATAATTTTATAGGTCCTTTATTTATTTCCTATCCCCCCGAAACTTGAACCTTATGTAATTTCCCTGGAATGGCTGAGTCTTCAGTTCTGTCAACTATGAAAACTTATACGTGAGATGTACAAATGCCAAATTAAACACTGATGGTCGGTGCAAATTCTCCCTGTATGTGCAAATGGCTATTGTTATTTATCTCAAGAAACCCTTTCAAGTGATGAATATTCAAAAATGCAAGTTTCTTGAAACTCAAAACTTGATTCTCTCGTCTCAAGACTTGATTTTCACATCTCAAAACTCGATTAGTTTGAGTTTCAAGATGCAACAATCAAGTGCGATTCTCAAGTTGAGACTGTCCACTTACTTTTGAGCGGTACTGTATGTAGTTAGGCAGTCTAAGTTTAAGACTGCTCCTTAGTGTAAGACTGACTTTCACATTTACATGTACACAGGTTGGAAGTCTATGTACCATGTTCAGTGTTGTATTAGATTTAGTAATGTGCAACATGAATATTCCTGACTTGTGTTTTTGCTACTAAAATAATGAGATAAACTACTGTCACTATATCTATAGGGTGATCGCAAGAGGTCACGAAGGACATGTGGAGAATGTGTAGCTTGTCTTACAACAGAAGACTGTGGCCAATGTGACTTTTGTAAGGTATGAACACTTGCAGGGGCCATTTGATACATGTAGCTAGAGAATATAGCAATATGAGGCAAGGTAACTTTATGAGTGGAAAAGTCAAAGCAAGAATTAATTTTCGTACCACTTGCTACTTTTTCTTACAATTTTCTATTTATTATTGTCTTGTCCACAAACTTAGTCAAAATTTTGCTTTTCATGTGTCCATGAAACAGCAAAGGTGATAGGTTTGAGGAAAGGAATATGTAGGTGAAGGATTTGTGTTTTCTTGGCTTTTTGTGTTTTTGCACAGGACATGAAGAAGTTTGGTGGACCTAATAAAATGAGACAGAAATGTCGCCTGCGTCAGTGCCTTGTCAAATCAAGGGTGAGAATTTTCTTCTATGTTGTAAAATTTGATGTTATTTGAAATTTATACCCTGCACCAACACCTAAAGCTTGTAATGAGGTATTTGACTTCAGACATATTTATTCAGATAATTTATGAGTAGTTTAGAACTTTGTAGTTTGGTTAGAAGAAACAAGTCATGATTGCTTATTATTTCTAGGTCCTTTTAAGAGGAGGCACAGTTTACCGAGACATACTTAAGGAAGAAGAGGCAAGAAGGGAAGATCTTGATGTTGACATAGAGGTACAGTGTTGATCATTCAACAAGGAGGAGGCAGCATGGCTGATTGTTTAGAGTGCTGGAATTGCAATCCAAAGGCTCAAAATTAAATCCCTGTCCTAGCTGCTAGTTGGATCATCTCCTTGCTTACGCTTGTTTATATCCAACTGGGTTTGCCTCCAGCTTGTTGGGATTCTTAACCTTGTTATGTTTATTTTCAAAGTATTGTTTCTGTCCTTTTTTGTAGGCCACAATAAAACCTTCTGGGTTACCAGTAAATATTTAAAGTCAATTCATTTATTTTATTTATCAGCTTGTTTGCTCTTCTTCTGAAGGGCAGATGAGGGATGTGTCAACTTTTTTTGTGTGTTCATTACATATGATTAAAACAAATACTGGAGAACTTGAAGGTTCTGATTAATTTGTTTGTCTGTTGTGAATCAAATCAAAAGAGAATCAGAAAAATAATTATAATCCTGTAATTTTTTTAAACAGAGTGTAACACCAAAGAAGCAAAGAAAAGCAGTGAAGATGAAGCATGCTAAATCTTCTCAGAACAGAAAGGTTTGTTTGTTCTTTCACTGTAACCTGTATGTTTTTTTAACTAGAAATAATATCATGTGATGAGTGAAGAAATCATTAATTTTTCCAAGTTCAATCAATCAATCAATCAATTTATTAATTTTATTTATGTCGAGATGTGGGGGTGGGGTTCCCCTGAAAATCCAAGCCAGAGGCTCATGTATAAAATGCATGACAATAAAAATGATTTAAAAAGATTAAAAATGTATAAAAACAAATAAAAATCAATATATCCAGGAATGTTACATAAGAAATCAGTACTCAAAATGACACCCTTCTGCATCCCACTCATAACACTCACTAACATTCACTCAACGGCTATTTTGCTAAGTACAGAAATAATGTAATATGCTAAACCAAGGCTTAACCTGAAGCACAAAATACATGTATCTGTTATACGTGAAAATTGAATTCCGGTTAAAAATTTTTAAACATAGGTTGATTCTTAATTTCCCATGAATAGGGGCAAAGAGACAAAGGAAATTAAGAATCACCTTATATTAGAGCAAAAAAATTTAACCTGGATTAAATTTTGACCTGTAACATATCCATTTCTTGAAAGGAAAAACAAAGGCAATCAAATGAAAGACCACGTAAAAGAAAGAGAATAATGTCTAATGAAGACAAGATGAGAATGTCTGCTGATTATTCTGAGGAAAGAGATAAGCTGGATGAACTTCCAGGCTGTAGACAGTGCTATGGACCTGGATGCACTAACGCAGCTTGTGTGGGCTCCAAATACTGCAGTGACGAGTGCGGCATTCAGCTAGCTGTTAGGTAAATCATCGTAAATGGCTTAGTTGACTGTGATTTCCTCCTTAGCTTAGAGGTTAGAGCACCCAACTGGTTCTTTGGGACACCATGTATTGAATCCAGGCAGGGACTATCGGGTGCATAAGTCTGTTGTAATACTCTTCTTAGTTACAACATATAAGGCACTGAAACATACACAGCTTTGTTTATGTGGTTGAACAGCTACCCTTCTGCAATTCATAACTACTGTGGTTATTACACAAATGCATCACCTTGATTTACCATAATTTCCCACCCAAACCTGAGAGCTGTGTCAACACAACTAGGCAAAGAGTCCCCAGTAGCTTTCTCGCATCTGGGATTAGTTTATTTAAAGGCCAGGGTTTAGGATGTTAGACAAAAAGGGTAGTGAGATTCAGGATTGAAATTAAGAATGGTAAGCCCAGGCTGCTATTTCAGGCTTCCCCATCATCATCTTTTTCTATATATTTCCTTCAGTATGTACAACCTGTAATGTGACAAAAATAAATAAATAAATAAGTAAATAAATGGTATTTGGGATTAAGTGATATCACAATTTGGGATTCAGGAAATTTTGTAATGTACCGGTAAGCTACATGTAGGAACATGTAGTATTGGGTCAAATTCTGTCAGGGTCTTGATTGTGGTTGAGTATTAATATTATTAGATGACAAAAGTTATACTTTGATCAGGTAAAAGTTCAATGTTTATCAGAGATCATTAGTCAAACAGTTGAAAGAGAGGACAGAGGTTATAATGGGTGAAATACTAATGAAAAGAAGTCAACTGGCTGGGAGGGACAGGATGAATAATTTGCACTTGTTATTTAACAGACGTATTCAAGAGATTTTGCCACAGCGCATGGCAGAGTGGAAAAAAACTCCAAGTGTTGCTGATCTTAATGCCGCAGAAACTCTAAAGGAATTATCTAAAAAGAAACAGGTACTGTTAAATTGATTTTGTTCAGTATTCAGGCCTTAAAGCTGGTAGAAAACTCTAAAACTAAGTTGCAAAATTTAATATGTAGATTTAGCCAAGCCTAAAAGAATAGTTCGGCCTATACCAACTGTTTATTTTTAGCTATTTATATTCTTTAATAGTTGGCTGAATATTTTTTCAATTACGTATTTATTCAATTAGTTATCACCCAGCTGGAAGAGAAAAAAGCTATAAAACACCTGCTAGTGCAATATTCTTTTTTGATTTCTTTTAGGAAGCTCAGGATAAGTTGTTAGAACTTGACAGGCTGAGCAATGAACTTGAAGCTTTTGTAGAAAAGACCAAAAATGCTACTATTGAAGAAACAGAGGTAAAGGTCAACTTTGTAACATTCATTTTTATTGATTTAATGTAACAGTTCTGCTCTTCTTTTTCACTTTTATAAGTTTTACATGTAGTTCTTACTGACCAATGTGAAATCCCTATCTAAGAAATAATATTTACTGGTGATTTTCACTCTTTAACCAAGGTCCACAAAAAGACTTCACTGTTGTATAAATCATATATTAATCAGAACATAAAGACAACTGATTTTACATAGATCAAGCACACTCAAACTAGTATGGCTAAAATACAGTAGAAGCCTTTATAAAATAATAGACACTCTCTTGTAAGCAGACTGCTGTACATGTACATGTACTTATTGTCACCTTTACAAGCCCCATTTGCACCCACATACAGACTCCGTATAAATACCATTCATTTCTACACCAGTCTTTTGTTTCTAAGCTCCATAAGGATGCACTACAAGGAAAAAATACCCTTCTTTGCTCCCATTTCATGTAGTAAACAGTCAACTCTATTGGGCAGTAATTTGAGCAATGATTCATATTTTCTGTAGCAGTGTTCTTATTGTAAGGAGTGCAAGCTCCAATAAGCAACCTCATATCCCATATACTGCTATGAGAGTCATCCCTGTTACCGCCCAGCTCTAGTTACAGACACTTGCTGATTGAGGAGGTTGTCTGCTTACGGGAGCTTTTGACTGCATAAATAAAACCAATATTACCTGATCTGTTCCTTAATTAAAAATAATTTAACAATGAATTGCATTGTGTTAGGCACAGGATAGTGAAGCAGATGCTGATACAGATCTTCAGATACACTGCATTACCTGTGGTCTGCCACTGGCCCCTAAAGTGGCCCTTAGACACATGGAGAAGTGCTTCATGAAGGTACTTCAAGTAAAAGTTAAGCTATGTTAGCCTTTGAGGTAGCTATTTTGGAGGAACTGTGGTAAAATCCTCCTGTTTCCATGAGAAATCTTGCTCATATGTGGAAGTTGTATGTAGTAGTATAACTCTTAATAAAGCGGTTTGATTGTTTTCTTTAAAGAAAAAATACCAAACCAAACGAAAACACTTGCACCTCATATATTATATTTTATTGGCTATGTTCTATCTGTGCAATCTTATTTATGACCTTGACCCCATCTCAGTCCATAAAATGACCCTCTCGCTTTCAGTAAGGCACATAGAAACTTTGTGAAGGTTTAAAGCTATTGGAAATTTTTTGTTTCCTTTTGTTTCCTGCAGAATGAAAGTTTGACGACATTTGGGTCCATCTACAAAAGTGTTGGGTAGGTTATGTCATTGCTGTTGTCCTTTTTTTTTTATGAGGACTTGGTGCACCAACTTAGATCTACAGTTTTAGTACAGTTATTCTACGCACGAAAATAGATTGTTGGTAATCCTCAATCTTGTTGGGAATACTCCTGTCAGTTAGGGGTGGAATGTGTGGGGCTGCCAGTTAAGGGTGGGGTGGGTGGAGTGCATGGTTTAGCGTTAGCGTTAGGGTTAGGGTTAGTCGCGTAAAAATGAGGGGAAAATGGAGGTGCGGGCAGGCGACTCAAAAGTTTCCCTCCCCTTTTTGTTCTTTTATCCTCCCACTGACTGCAAGTTCCACTCAGCTCGATTCTTTGTAGCAGTCACAAACAGATACAAATACTGTGTGATAATCTTCAATATTTTTCTCAGGAACCTCTTCTGTGATTACTACAACTCGCAACAAAAAATCTACTGTAAAAGACTGCGAGTTCTGTGCCCTGAACACACAAAGGACCCAAAGGTATATTCTAGTTAGTTTTACCGAGGTTTATCTGCACAGAGTAAGGCACAGTGGAACTCTGGCATCCCAAATCTGAAAAAAACATAAGTGTAGTTTCTTGAATGCTTTTCATGTAATGTACCTAGCTGAAAGGGGAGGGAGGGTTAGTTGTTTCAAGTGATAGAAACTTCTACGACTGTTTGTATAGTAAAATACAATATTATTCAATAGGCGCAAAGTGTTGCTGTTTTGTTCTTCACATATTATCTGTTTGTTTTAACAGATATCTCCCACTGATGTGTGTGGTTGCCCTTTAGTTACCAACGTCTTTGAAGAAACTGGGGATTTCTGTCGGGCTCCCAAACGAACTTGTTTAAAACATTACTGCTGGGAAAAACTTCGAAGAGCGGAGATTGATCTTCAAAGAATACAACAGGTGGGGTTGTGTGTTTGTGATATGAGGTTATTTAATAGGGAGCTTAAGCAAAGGCGGTTTTGAGCGACGCATGTCAACCGTGGACTTTTTACATTGTTGAGGGCTGGTTTCGCCCAAACTATCAGTTAAATCGTCTCTATAAGAGTAAAGAAGCTAAGAAATACAAATTTTATATCGTCAAGGCATGTGAAGAGGGAAAAGGCCTCACTTCCGGTTGACGTCCGTCCCTCAAGAACGCTTTTGCTAAGCTCCCTAATAGCTCAGTGCGGCCCGGGCGGGGGGAGGGTTGGTTCCGCCCTAAGGTCCAAACCCTTACCCTTTTATGGCACCTGTATTGTTACCCTTCTACTGACAGATAGTGTAGAACAGTACTACATTCCTTTTAACTGCCTTAATATGAATAAATCACTAATCTAGGAAATTTGCTTGTCTCTTTCACATCCATAAAATGTATCTGTTAGCCCTTCTTGGTCCTTTTACAGATCGAAATGACAGATTCCCCTCCCCTACCGTTTCATATGTTTCAACTAATGAAATCTTTTATATACCTGAAGCCTGAAAAAGGTACCCATTTGGGGGAAGCATCCCCGTATAGGCTTTAAATGGAGGGGCACCCCCTGGTTAATAGCTGTAAAAGGTCAGATGTCGATTTTGTTCATTGGATAAAGAAAAACAACCTTTTCAGGGTATTCCTGTATCAGCGTACTGCTATTGTTGTATCTTTGTAGGAGTAGTATTGTAGAATGCATTAGACTTCTTAATTCAGACTCTACATTGTCATGCCTGGCAAAGGGTGGATTTCCACTCTCAAGTAATTATCACGTGAATAGAGGCGATGTATGAAAGGTCTCTCGCAAACGTAAAAGCTGAGCCACGTTCAAGTTTTACGTTTACGCGCCGCGAACTTCCATTCAATGTCTCTGTTATTTACACGCGTAATGGAAGGTCGCGCGCACACGTAAAAGTTGAACCTCGCTTAACTTTCACTTAAACGCAGCCTATCATAAATTTTATTTATGCGCGTAAAATTTACGTGCGTGTTCACGTAAAAAGTACGCGACACTGGAGATCCACCGTTAGGAAGGTACATTATGATGTATAGAGTAAAGATCTTTCACGGTTCATAGTAAAGATTACCATGTAAGTGTCCGGATGGATGTGACAGTAGCCCCGCTGGTTTTACTTGCTCGCATTATATATTTTCATTTTTGTAGTGGCTCAAACTCGAAGAAGCGTTCGAACAGGAAAGATCCTTGAGGTACAATGCAGCTCAGAGAGGTGGTGTGTTAGGACTCCTGTTGCACCAGACGATAAGCCATGAGTAGCTTGCAGTATCTCCTGTTGTTCCTGTTACTTACCGCCGGGCGGATGACCTCTGCTTGTGGATTACGTCGTCCTCGAGGGGCGCAGCTAGAAGAGGATCCTGGGGTGCCTGTGATCTCTCCACCTCCGACCTTTATAAGAGACATACCTAATCTCTTCCCCAAAACGATAGAAAATCGATAAAGCACAGTACACGTTAAAGTCGTGAAATTTGCGGTTTTTGAATGACGGTATTTATGCAGATATACAGCGGACTTGTCCCATTCTCCCTGTTTGTGTTTGTGATGGGGTGACCCGATCACAAACACAAACACACTCACTGCACATGCAAAAAATCTCACTTTTTTGTACCAGTTATGGATTATTGTCGACGTGACAATCTGCTAAGTATAGGGTGTGACACAGTGTGAATCCCTCCCCCCTCCCCACTTAAATGCTCGCTGCGCTTTTGTTCTCTCCTGTTCACAGAGAAAAGCATTGTATCTTTTACGTCCATTGTAATATTTGTATATATTAAGACACACACACTATACTTTATTTCATGAACATCATTTTGCCATCTCTACCCGCAAATAGCAAAAGCTAGACGAGGCGGGCGGAGAGGAAAGGTTACAGCAGTCATAACAGATAATATAACAATTGTAAAGTAATTGTAAGAGTAAAGTAATTATTTTCCAAATGTCCTTTTGCGTATATGTGTTTCGGAAAAAGCTAGTTACAGTTATAACATTTTTTTTGGTTTTGCCAACCTTTAAGTCGACCCACTTTGTAGCCCGCTATAAAGCAGGCGTATTTTGCGGCGAGGTTCATGATTTTTTTCGGGGGTAATGCTATCCCGCCTTCTTGGACGTTAGTACTACTTCAAGTGAGAGGTTGAAGATGGCGGCCGCGATCAATGCACCTCTGAGTTTCCGTTAAAAAACGCACTTATACTTGGTGAGAAGTTGTTAATGAACTCGATAAAAGATGCATTAAAGGACACTGCCCGCAATTCACTTTTAACAGTCTCGTACACATTCGCATTGGGCAACTTGCCAAGGGCACGAACTGACCTGATTGCTAAAAACGTTTTTCATTGCAATGGTTGTACAATTTTTAATAGATTAAACTTTCAATATTCTTAAACTAAGATTTTATTCATATTCACTGTAGCTGTATGTAGTCCTTATCTTGAGATTAACTTTTTCTTAGCGTTTACCTGTAGAAGTCATGTCTTAGTATTGTCTAGTTTTGATTAGTTTTATAGCAGTGCTTAAGACAGGTAAGGTCTCTCCTAATTGGTCACTGGAAACAATGACATGTCATCCTTCCCATTGTTTTAGTATTGTTTGGGGTTAGGGAAACGCACCATTGGTGACTTCTCTTCCGAGCAGCTGCTACATGACCCTCTTAAGACGTCTGAATGGGCTACCCTGATACGAACAAATAAAGGTCTCTCTCTCTTGTTAAAATGACATTATGAAAAAGACAGGAAGTTAGGACCGAAGAGAAGATACCAACAGAAAAAGATGATTTGTCTCGTAAAGGCCGGAGTATATTCATGTATACAGGTGTACGTCCGCTAAAGCCGCGTGAAGCCGGTTTGAGAACCTGGAGTGAGCAACTCCCATACTAGGCCTATGTCAGGGCGTTTTTACGGACCGGTTTATTTTTAGACACAATTTAGGGCACTTTTTCCCGCGAAAATAGAATCTCAGCCACGTCTACGAACGCATTCGAAGTGTAAGATATCAAAAAGGAAAACGTGGCGTCATTAAAAGGCAAAAATTATCATTTTTAGATCTGTAGGTTTTGCTAACTGGTTTGTGGGACTTTAAAGATATTCTAGATTCGCACCAAAACCGTTCTAAAAATAAACTGGTCCGTGAAAACGCAGTGACACGAGTACATGGAAATTGCTCGCTCTAGGTTATGGGCACCTGTTCATACACATTCTCTCTTGGATCACAACACTTAAACCCCGAAAATCGCGGTATACTTCGTGCTGCTGGATGGGGTCGCATTTTCAGGGCTGGATTAAGAGTTGCGTTTTCAATTGTGTTAAAATAGCTGGATTTCGGGTTTTTGGAGGTAAGAAAATTCTGGGGTAAGTAGGGATTAAAAAATGTGAAGAAAGTGACAAAGTGGGGATCGCTAAAGTAACATTTGTCCAAAAGCGACAAAAATTGCGTCTAAAATTGGCCACAGAATAGTTTATAATGGGGTAGGCCGGTCGGAGTTTTGAGCTGGGAAGACCAGCAGCAGACTGATACCCAGCAAAAATTGAACCAAGTACCCCCCCCCCCCCCCCCACCCTCCCCACGGGCTGGAGAGTGAAAAGGACAGTGCGGTCTATTTAAGAAATAAAATTGCTTTTGTTACAATTGATGCGTGTTCTTGTATTTTAAAAGTTCTAAGATTCGTTGAAGTAGTTAAATTGAGAGCCATTTGTCGCTTGCCGTCGGAAGACCATCAAAGATGCGCGGGATATGGAATCTAATCAAACTATGTAAATGAGACGAGATAATCTGTATATTAATGAGAATCGTTCAAGTGATAACCTTGGATATCGTGTTAGACTCTGATCGTACGAAAGGCAAGGCTTATATAAGAACAGGTAAGACACTTGAGTAGAACAATGTGTTGAACGACCATATAGAATTCCTGTTAGACGTTACTCTATCAATCCGTATGGTATGAAAAATGCTTCACGAACAGTCAGCTAGCAACCCTACGCAGACTTTAAGCATAATTCATTTCAAAATTGGAAAAGATTACATTATTGACGCAAACGCAGATTTTTCATTCTAATTCCCTGATTTCTGCAGTCTCATTTACGCCACTTGTTTAAGTGGAAAGCTTCTCTTGTGAGCTCCTATAATTTATTTTAGTTGGCTAACCTAACCTTTTTTGTCGGCGCCATGTTCGTCTCGGCATGGCCACATAGCCGTTGCGTGACAAAAGAAGACTCTCAGACTCCAGTGTGAAGGAGATGGGTAGCCTGCGTGGCTACTATATGGCGATCGGGGAAACACTCCCCTCTTTCCCCTTCGTGTGCGCTCGCGTCCTCGAAAATTCTCCCTTTGCCCTATTAAAACAAAATCACCGCCTGCCACTCAGGCTTAAGGAGGGGACGGAGCATCCTCGGAGACCCAGGGGCAGTCAGTCGTGTCGGGAGAAAGGGCCCGACGAAAGTTTTCAAGTACGGGCGAAAGAGCCCCTGGGTACCGACTCTCACCGAGCTATTTCCAAAAATTCAAGCTGATGCCGGGTCCTGATTGGGCACAAAAAATGCTTTGTATTATTGTGCCCAATCGGCGAACAGTTTCTCCTGAGTTCTTTTCGTGAGTTCGTACACGACGGCTATTGTCTTGCCACACTTGCCTGGTTCGTTCACCAAGCTTGTGCGAGCAACGGAAACTTTTATTTTCTACTTTCCTAACCAGAAACGAAGGAACTATCGATTAGTCGAAAAAACGTTTGGAATGCTATCTGCAGGAGCAATTTAATTTGCCTCGAGAATATTCTGTTTTTGACTCATCACAATGTATCGTAAATAATGGGAAATTAAAGCAGGGGCACCCAACGACAATTTTCGGAATATATCTGTTCGCAAGACGATTTGAGATCTAGAATTTTCGGAACATTTGTTGTAAAATTTCTTGCTTGCCTGCCTCTCCTAGGATTTTCGAACATCTAAAAAAAGGTATAAATTGCCCATTTTTAACGGATTTGTACCCTTAAAAGGACACCTAGAATTTTCGGGAGCCTTTTTTCTGGCTGAAATTTTCGAAAAGGTAAGTTTTGATCCCTATAATTTTCGGATCACTGGACTTTAAGCTAGGAAATCCGAACAGATAAAAAATTTTTAGGGGATAAAAATATGCCTATATCTACCGTTTAAATACTAAAATACGTTCAACAATGCTACGCTTAAGTGGTTTTGAACTATACTCTCGTTGGGTGCCCCTGTTAAAGATGCGGCGGCGACGAGAAACTCAAATAAGCAATAGCTTGACAAGTCAAAACAACAACTTTGCACGTGCATTACACTTTTTTGTACATTTCTTTGCCGTCAACTGCACGACTACCCGTGAAAATGCCTAATTTCATGTTTTGTGAAGGATTAAGATTCACGTTTACGGCATACGGCAAACGGCAAACGTCAGTTGAAAATTTCTCAGAATAGAAAATAAGCAGATAAAAACAGTCGAGAACGATTCTTGTGGACAAAACTGGCATAAAACTACTTATTTTTGTGTAGAAGCAATAAACAGTAAACGAAAAATAAGGGGAAAACTTGGTCACGTGGTACAAATTCACGTTTGCCGTTTGGCGTAAACGTGAATCTTAATCTCTCTAATGACAAAATTCATTCTCTTCATGAACTTGGATATGGTTGATAGAAATTCAGCTCCAGAAGAGTTCGCTTGCATTTGACAAAGTAAGCGAGTTGGAATAATCACGATTGAAACTGAAAAAATGTGAGTTCCCTTTTCCACGCGACGTTTTCGTGGTTGTCAGCCGTCGTGGTATCTTTCAAAAATTCCCTAATATTTACGCAAGACGTGACCGATGCAAGCGTGAATACCTGTCGTAAGCTCAAGCTTGTACTTTTGGAAAAGCGTCTTTAGTTTTCGAGCAGACAGTATTTTGAAATCGGATGGGGATTTTATATCAAACTGAAAGTTTCCTGACTGCGTACAGTTCTTTGGTCACTGTTTGGTACATGAGCCAAACAAGCTGTGATCGAAACAATAGCCGTCGTGTACGAACTCACGAAAAGAACTCAGGAGAAACTGTTCGCCGATTGGGCACAATAATACAAAGCATTTTTTGTGCCCACTCAGGAGCCGGCATCAGCTTGAATTTTTGGAAATAGCTCGGTGAGAGTCGGTACCTAGGGGCTCTTTCGCCCGTACTTGAAAACTTTCGTCGCGTCCTTTCTCCCGACACGACTGACTGCCCCTGGGTCTCCGAGGATGGGGACGGAGCGTATGATGTGGGGATCGTGTAGGAGAGGGCCCTGGAAACGAGGTTGAGTCCATATGTGTACGTGGGATGAAGACAGCCAGTGGTTGAGGTCACACTGGAGAAAGTTTACTATAGTAAACTCAATTTTACCATAGTAAACGGCACCGTAAGTGTGACCGGCATTTTTTCAGTTTACTATGATACACTTTACCCTGGTTAATTTCCATGACTACTGCGGAAAGAACAAAGATGATCCATCACCGATAACCATCTGGTTAGTGATGTGAAGTCAGTCACTGTCAACAGCAGTCCTGTGTTACACCATGCACCGCCGGGGACGATCCATTAAACTATTAAACCATTACTGTGTCATGTCACGCCTTAATCTTGCGAACCATTATTGACTTTATTGGCGGTCAGTATAAAACACGGACTGCGGACTGCGGACCACGGACTGCGCGGACTACGAACTATGTATATAAAAATTAACAGCCTTAGAAAGGTAAAAATGAGAGAAACGGAAAGCGGGCTTGCACAAAACAGTACTTCCAGCTCCTTGCCTCACACAAAAACATCCCGTAAGCCGGTCACGCAGTCTATATTCTCCTCATGTGGAGAAGGAAAGCATACTGCACGGGCAAGGAAGGTTATGCCGCTATTCAAGGCTACTGAAATTAAACTCGGAACGAATCAGAGAAGCACCGAATAAAGGAATAGTATTGGTGTTAGCCGAGTCAGAGTAAAATTTCTAAAGATGCCTCTATTCCGTTTCAAATGAATCCTTGGGAATATGAGGAAATGAAAAACTCAGACGAGAAGGTCAATATAGGGGCATTCCACGAGGTAAAAAGCAGTATTTAGGCGGGAGGGATTACTCACCTATACGTGAATAATAACCGAAATGAATCATCCAGCCCAACGTTATATTCTACGCGATGATTATGATGACATGATTTACACCCTGCTCCTGAACCCCGGAAGGGGGTACTGCTGGGAATTTTTTGGTGGGGTTACGCCCCCTGGTTCTCTAAATCCTTACCCTGTTTCAGAATAAAAAATCTCATTTTCCACACCCGTTTTCAGACTTGATCTCTGAAATCCATACCCATTTTCAGACCTGGCCTAATTTAGCCTGTTCCAGGCTCTCAAATAAAGAAGAGATTACCCAGTTTACTCTCGTTGTATTTTCGCACTTTCTCAACTTAGCGGACCCAACTATCTCGGAGCCTGGAACAGGCTTGGCCTAATTAGGCAGAAATTATGTCATCGATATAAATTTATAGATTAGAGCGCAACAGTAGATCATTCGCTCTAGAGCGCAAACAAAAAATTCTTAAAATGCATTTCAAATTCGCATATTTCTATTTCGTTCTTATTCATCTAGAATTGAAAACGATAAATATATTCGTACATGTACGCTCCCGTAGTTTCCTCGAAAACCATAACCGATTCCAAATCAAAATAGGCAAAGTGTTTTCAGACCACCAAAACGGCCCATATACCCTACCCTCTAGGGCGGCAAATACGTATATGGCTTATATAAGAGAGTACCCCCGAAGTCCTGACCCCTTTCATAGTTGTTAGAGACCAGGCCTAGACAGACTGTGCTCGCAAAATCATGAAAAGTTGCTCTTTTTAAAGCCAAAAGTTGCTAAAATGTTGCCCAAAAACCCAAAAAGTTGCTACTAAAACTTCAAAAGTTGCTACTTTAATATATCAATATTTCATACAAATATTATTAAATATCATCGATCATTGTTCTTTTTGGATAATTGGAACTTAAGAAAGTTCAATTTATTAATCTGAAGTGTATATCTTGGGCACATGTATATTATAAAAGGTTTGCACAGTTGCAGAACAAAACTTAATATATTAAATGCTCTTGCATCTTATAGATGTTTCCTTTTCAAAATTTCAACCACATCACATGTGGTCCACATGTTAATTTTTGTGATTCGTATTAGAAATATCAATACAAAGTTGCTCAAAAGTTGCTCAGAAAGCCAAAAGTTGCTCAAGGTTGCTAAAATTGGAAAAAGTTCAAAAGTTGCTCAAAAGTTGCCGAGCACAATCTGTCTGAGCCTATTAGAGACCGAGACCATGTCTAAAATGGGTGAAGAAGATAGCGTTTTTGTCAGGCTCTTGATTCAAGGAACCTCCACCAAGAATTTCTATTTTATACCCAGTCCGCAGTCTGCAGTCCGCGTTTTATACCTAGTCCGTGTTTTATACCCAGTCCGTATTTTCCAGTCCGCGATTTATACCTAGTCCGTATTTTATACCCAGTCCGCAGTCCGCAGTCCATGTTTTATACTGACCGACTTTATTGGACGTTTTTGAATTTTCCAGTTCCAATGAACAGTCAAAAGTTTCCAATTTTTCAAGAACGTGAAGGCGAATGGACGTCACCAAGCACATTCTTAATTCAAGGAATTCCGATTCACCAGTTTTTCACCCCAGATCCAGCTGTCCTGTACAGTTACATAGTAAATTTTGAGACGAGAGCAGACGATATTTTTGTTGTAAGTTATCCTAAGTCAGGTATGCAAAATTATTCTTTTAGAAAAGGGACAAGCGCCCTTTTATTCTCTAAAGGAAAAGCCCCTTGGGACCGACAAGGTTGCCAAGGAAGTCAGGAAGAAGAGTTGGAATTGGAGTTCCTTATGTATTCAGACAAAATGTTAAAGCTTTCAGCAGCTTGATCTTGATAGATGTGTGATACTAGTGGGATTTCAAGCTGCGTGGCTGCACTAGACCTAAGAGTTCGATTGTAACTTAGCCATTCGTGAGAAAAAATCGCCCTGTGAACTGATTTTAGCTGCTGCCACTCAATATGTTCTCTAACAGGTAACAAGTTAAGCTTTATGATATTCTCTCTTTCAACCAGTCTGCCTACAATAAAGCACGCACATGCTGTTTGAATTCTTTGGAGGCGTTTAACAATGTGATGTGGTAAATTGTGATAGATAACACAATTATAATACAACTTAGAGAGTACTAGGGCGAGAAAATTCCTCAATTTCTTTGGGATTGCAAGTGTGCGATAGCAAGAGGCTGAGACTTGCTTAACATTTTCTTCCTATTCCCAGCTAGTTGCCATCTTTTCCGTTGTTGTTGTTGTTGTTCAGTTCCTTCAATATGCTAATCTTTCCTTTTAAGGGACAACCTGGTTGCAGGAAATATTGTGGCAACTTTTTAATAACGGTGAAAAGAGTTCAAGAAAGATTTTCGAAAGAGTTCCATTTTTAGAACGTGCAACTAGCCCGGATCGACCAGACATCCGGGCTCTCCCCAGTCCACGCCTTCTTCATAGCCATCTAACATATGACGTCATACCTAAAGGAAACGAGAATGCTACAATCTGCAAGTATATTTACATTGCACGAAATCCAAAGGATGTTGCAGTGTCGTTTTATGAATTTATGAAAGACCATGGTTCAGGGGCAGGATATAATGGTCCCTGGGAGTTCTTTGCAAAGCTGTTTGTGGATGGAAAAGGTGAGGTTCAAATAACAGCCTACTGCGCATGGTCGAAGTAAACCCCCTCCTTTTATTGTGTTGTTACTGTTACCGACCGATAGGCAAGAAAAAAGACAGTATACACTGACTGCAACGAATGAGGAATTTTCTCTCGTTTGTTCGCTAGCAGAATTTGGCAAGGATATTGCAATCCTTCATCTATATGACACTGTCCATTGTAGTGTAATTTCTCTTTCTTCATCGCAGCTTGCAGTGAATTGTTCATCTTGGTTTCCACCTTGTTGTCATTACTGTTGTTTAATCACCAAGGTGAAATAGAGCGATTTTCGTATGACCTTGAAAAAAGGTTTCGGTAAGTGTTCGTTCTTTGTTTCATCAGCCAATGGATGAAAAGATCAAAACATGGCCTCTTTGTTTTCCCGCCAAAGAAACCCTAATATGGAGAAGGCATTGTTCGATTGGCCAATCATGTTGTAGTATGACGTCAAAGCGAAGTATCGGTTGATTTCTAGAAAGTTATCGGGCATGAAGTTTTTTCACCTGAGCGTTCGCTTAACCAATGAAAAGCCAGGCGCGTTTGTCTGTCCGTTCGATAAACCAATCAAATCGCTCTATTTCCGTTCGTTTGTCGTTTCTGTTTTGTTTACGCGTTTTCATTTCAAGGTCATACGAAAATCGCTCTAAGAAACTCAGAGAAACTGGTTTTTTTTTGTGTGTGTAGTGTCTTATGGTCGGTGGAATGATCACGTGATTGGCTGGTGGAAGCATGCGGATGATCCCAATGTCTTATTTCTGAGATTTGAAGACTTAAAGAAGGTAAAAAGTGTTTCTAGATTATTCTTTCCTATTTCAGCTCCGTTTAATTTCTCTACGCTTAGAAAAATAGTACGCGCTACCATATAACTAGTGACAAGTTTGCATTGTAGATTAGATATATATGTATTCTGTTAACCCCTTTTGTTATCCTACCTTGAGAAGTTCGTTTGTTGGTTTTTGCACAAAATAATGCAACGTGTATATATTATAAAAGAGATAAAGATGGAGATGCTACGCTTAAACTTGTAGCCTATCTACAAAAATTTTAAGTCATTTGCATTACTTAACCCATTCGCCCCTGAACCGCCCGTGCGGATCCACGTCCTTTCTAACCCTCGTGACGTCATCAGTTTTAACGGTCAAGGCCAACTTTGTCCGCTAACTTGTGCAGAGTGAAGAGGTCTTTCAAACCATACCAGAATAGGCACAATTCAGTCAAGACTGCTGTGTCACTTTTAAACCCAAAAACTGTCGAAATTTTGCATCTGGATCAGAAGGCCGTGAAGAGTACGACCGGTAAACGGGTTTGTGGTATGTTTTAGCACTTTATAGCATGACAGTGACCAGAAAACCACTCGACTAGCTTCAAAAGACGTTTTTTGGCAAAAATCTCCAGGAGCGAATGGGTTAAGTCAAACTTTAATTTTGCGTTTGGAAGCAGCTCACCACAGTGAGATGTGGATGGTTATTGACTCATCAATTGAATAATTTTTGACCTGCAGGACTTGTCACGCCAAGTTCGGATAATTGCCAAGTTTCTTGAAAAACCAGTAACAGAGGACGTCATAAACAGAATAGCTGAGCAGTGTAGCTTTAAAGGAATGATGATGAATGCCTCAAACTACTGGTTAGGTGGCAGTGCAGAAGGACCTAAACTGTTACGTAAAGGAGAGATTGGCGACTGGAAAAATTACTTTACCTCAGATCTGAACGAAAAGTTTGAAAACGAGGTTATGAACAAGATTAAAGGAGCTGGGCTGGTATTTGATTTTGGAGTTGACTTTCAAAATTCTTGCGATTGTGCGAAATAGTTTTGGAACAGTGGTTGTGCAACAGTGGATGTGGAAACAAACAAAGTTCTTTGCCCATTTGAATGCCAGGAAGCAGAGCTGTGTTATCAGTTCAAATAAAACACAGTCCCGCACAACACCAACACTACTCATTCGTACAAATTTTAGTTACAGCACAAGGTTCTTTGTTAAAAGTAACAATAATGTTTTTCAAGCTGTTTCTCAAAGTTTTACTGAGTCTCTTTTCACACTCTCAGCCAGTTGAAACTAAGTTTTGTACCATATATTTCAACATTAAAAAATCTGAGTTTTACTAGTTCTATCAGATACAATATCGTTATTCCAATTTCGTCTTTGATCTCACCAAACTCCTCTGATCATGAGCATGTTAGTAAGCTGCCGACCTACCTTGGAAATAAAGTAATGCTTTTTACCTGACCAACTACTTTTGTCAGTTTATTAAAATTTATATCATTTTTGAACTGGTAGAGCCTAATTGTTTTTATTAGTAGGCGTCTGAAGGGAAAGGGGGAACAACAAGGGCGACGAGAACGCTCGCGCGCCCTTTTATGCACTCGTATGCCCCGTTTGTGTACTCGCGAGCCATTCGAGTAACCCTTTGTGTAGTCGCGTGCCCTATTTGTGTATCCTCGCGCCCTATTCGAGCGCCTTTTTATATTCGATTGCCCTCTGTGTACTCGCGTGCCCTTTATGTACTCGTATGTCCTTTGTGTAATCGCGCGTCCTTTATTTACTAGCTCGTTCTTTGTGTACTCGCGCGCCCTTTTGTATACTCCCATGCCCCGTTTGTGTACTCGCGAACCCCTTGTGTACTTGGGCGCCCTTTATGTACTGCGTGCCTTTTTTACCCGCGCGTTTGTTGTGTACTCGCGGGCCCTTTATGAACTCACATGTCCTTTAGGTACTCGCGTGTCCTTTATTTACTAGCACATCCTTGGTGTACTCGCACGCTCTTTGAGAGCTCGCGTACCGTTTATGTACTCGTACACCCTTTATATACACGAGTGCCTTTATTTTCCCTTTTCCTTCGTGTGAAACGCCTGCCACTGGGTAAGATCATATCACAGTGCAGTCCGGCTGATCGGCAATCATGTGGATATCTTTTGAGAGATTTCTTTGGTAAACAATCCGCCTGGTACGGTGAGAATTCAAATGTTAGTACAACTTGGAAGAGCATAGTTATTTCTTTAATCTAGAAGTTAACTGCTCACAGACTATAACATGATGAGCCGAAATGAGTCTGATTCAGTTCCAGTGCTAGACGTTTACTTGAGTTAATTGTGACTAAAATATGGTAGTAACCCACACGCATGTCGTTGTTTTTGCGATCGCTGGCGGAATACTCAATCATAGACCGTATCAGTCTTGTCACAGGAAGTGAAGCTGGCCACCCACTAGCCTACCCTGTATACTATTTTTGTATCTGTTGGTCATCCACAAACTAACTTACGTAAGTTTTCCCAGAGTTACAAGATCTTGCATTGATAATGAGCGTCAAGGGGAAATCGATAAAAAATTAACTTTTTTTATCGTAATTGCTCCTGTGTGCACTGGGTGTTGTCCCAATATGATCACGGTCAAGCTTTGTATTCATATGTAGTTTTTCAGACGTGATTGGATAAACCTTCGACACCTACGACTGATGGTTTGAATTGATCGATAAATTACGAAAGTTATTAACACCCGGCTCTACAATGGGTTGGTAACACATTTAGTAATAAAAGAATCAGATCTAAATAAGCAGTGCTTATACAAAAGTAGTGTAGTCCTAAACAAGTTATAGAAAAACTGAAAAAAGGATCCTTGTCGTAGGATAAGTGTGTTTATAAAACTTTAGTTTAATTTTTTCACTACAGAACCATCAAGACACTCTCAAAAATGGAATCAGGTAAGGTTAAAAACCACTTGAAAACTAGAAAGCTTTAAAACAGATCGAATTATGAAAATTGACGATTAACAAACTATTATGAATGATCGAAGGAAAGATGAGAGGAGAATCAAAAACCTTTAAAGACAGTTGAGTATATATAAAGCAAGGAAAATGTATGGGAAAAGTATTAACCTTGGAAATGATTTAAGTTAAAAAAAACTGTTCAGTCAAAAAATAAATAAATGATACAAGCTCATTTTTTTTTCTTTCATTTTTCTCGAAATTTCTAAAAATAAGATTTAAAATCCAAGAGGTGTTCGGAGAAATTTAATTTACTGTTGAGCCACTAAGAAAATTTCGTTGAAGCTGGTTCAATTTATAGATACAAAAATTATGGTAAATGAGAATTAATTATTCAACTCTTTAATAATCCAAACAAAGCATAAAAAAAGAAACACCTATAGGGCAATAATAATAAAACATCACACGGTATAACTTGTCAGGTCCTGTGTCTCAAAAAAGTGAATAAGATGCATATTTTACAGTGGTTTTAGTAGAAACTGTGCTTCTGGGTAGGTAGGGAAGTGAATTACAAAAGTTTGTTTTTAATTTCAACTGAGTCGACAATATGAATTTACCACCGAAAAAATTCAGGCTGTTTACCATGGTTTTAAGTCGAGCTTTGGTCTTTCCTTAATGAGTTGTGTGAAGTTTAAATACTTGTCATTACTTGTCTACTGGTGAAGCGGCGCTACTGCTGGAGATTGGTAACCTAAAAACCAAGAATAAATTAGTTAGAAAAATAGAAGAATACTTCCCTTGAAGCAGGTGATGGCGTGTGGCTGTCGTCTCTCGCTAAGACGTGCAGGGGAATGGGCGATCGAGAGAGGATAATATGCATGGTAAATCTAATCTATAATGAACTGCCGGATACTTTCAGTATTAAAAGATACAGATGAGCAAGAAGTGCAGGATTATCCTTATCAAAATGAAGGTGATTGTGAGATTGAAAGTGCTAGGTCGTCATCAGCAGATACGGTCCAGGACCCCACCCTGGCGGACAAGCAAGGTAACTGAAGTATTGGCTAGCGCCCGCCCGAGTCTGTTCTTTCTCATGCAAAAGCTAAACATATGAGTTTCAGTACGCAGCTCTGGTTGTTAAGGGGAGACAATAAAAATGCCATTTTAATGTAAAATGTAAAAACACGAGGCTGGCAAAGTCAGCGACATCAGCGTCGCAAAAAGTGACTTTTCCAGTTCGATGAAATATCTTCACTTTGGCATCAAGATTTTCAGTAGCTCTCGTCGATGATAGATAGCATTTTTTATGGTAGATAGCTGAGTGGTGACTTTTTAATAACAATGTTCAGCTTAAATACCACTTTTCTAGGCGGTTGTGATTTTTTTATCTCAATTACTAAACATTCCGACTAATTAAATACCCATTTGCTGCTTGTCGATGGTTTTTTTTGGGTCAGTGACATGTATTACGGTACAGCCTTGGCTGAAGTTTTTTCTGTATTTTGCCTGCCATACTTGCAGCCGGAGAAGAGCAAACGCAGTTGCCCGCGCTCTGTTTCCTCTCTCTTTGATCCCTCTCCAGTAAATTACACGCAAGCTAAGTGAAAGTGAAGCTAAGCCACTTTATTGTCTCAGTTTCAGCGAAAGTAAAGAACGGTGAAAAACAACTACCGGTGCAAGATTCTCGCCGAGCGACCGGTGATCCTGGCACGGAAGACGGAGGCAAAAGCGAAAGGGAAATAAAAACCGTAAACCAAACTTTATTAGAGGAAAAGTCAGGTTTGTGAAAATACGTAAGCAGAATCGTTACGAAGGCGCAAAATATTTTTTATATTCTCAAAGTTGATTTGCTTGGTCTGTTCACTGAAAACCCCTTTTTCTAACGCAGCTGAAGTGGACTCAGAAAGCCATCTTGTCTCATCACCACTCAGCCAATCTTTTACGAGCAAGACATCCCACAAAAAAACTTCTTCACAAGTCACCTTTTCCTCACGAACGACGAAAGGTAAATTTCAAAGGTTTTTTTGTTGAGTCCATAAAACTGAAGATGGTGAGTTGCATAGCTCTTAGAGGAATTTATTACACGGAGACAAGCAACAAGATGCAGCCTCGGAAACGCGGTTTTCTAGTTTCCCGTGATTGGATGTATTTTCACGGCATGTAATATGAATGTTTATATGTCATTTTTGCAGCAGAAATATTATAAAACATTTAGGTCCAAACCTATATGTTTCCAAATATTTCTTTAATATTCCTCTAGATATTCCTTGAAACATTTGAGTTCATTTTACCCTGCTAGCAGAGGCTTTTCCCTTGTGTTTCTCAGCGTTGTACTGCCATTCTCTTCGCGGTTTTGGCTGCTCGCGTTTTGTTTTGGTTGTTTCTGTGCCGAGGAAAAGAAACAACCAAAACAAAACGCGAGCAGCCAAAACCGCGAAGAGAATGGCAGTACAACGCTGAGAAATACAAAGGAAAAGCCTCTGCTAGCAGGGTAAGTTCATTTACCATCTGAGGAAGTTAGTAAATCTTTGACATAAATAATTGGAATAATTGTTTTATCAGCTGATACAAATTAATAATGGTCAAGAACGAAAACAGCTTCTTTTGTATTTCTAACCAAAGTTTGGCTTTCAATTATCAAAAGGAAAAACACAAAGATTACTTTTGCATTGTTTGGTGATTGTGTTTTGTTACCTTGTCATTAATAATGTATTCACTTCGGCCTACTGTAGCTTCAAAGATTAAATAAATCCCGCGGACTCCGGCAGTTATGCGGTAACTTATACTATGCTTCAAAAGCAACAGCCCCTCCACTTTAAAGTTTTCCCCGAAAGAGGAAAACCAAGATTATATAAACCCACTAAGTTAAAACAAAATAGGAGATCAGAGGACATTTTGGCGGAGGTAGGGCAGTTTTAAATTAAAAATAAAATAGCCTTGAATTTTTAGCAAATCCCTTACGTTACTTGAATAAGCAAAAAATCTACCAGATTTTTTCGCGATCCAAAGATATTAATTTAATAACAAAGAGAATAATCACGGTAGCCTTCGCTTGGGTACAGACAGACCTTTGGAGATAAGAATGTTAAACCAAAAGGCAATTTACTAGGCTCCTAGCAACGGAACTCATAGTTTTTTATTTTGACAACATTCTTGTGTGTAATGTTATATGACTTTTATCAGTGCTCAGTTTACTACACTGATATGTGGTATTTTTAATCAGCATTACTGGGGTAAAGCCTTGCTACAGCATTAAAATGGTTCCATATTTTTGTTAAAAGCTTACAAAGTATATTTCTCTCCCTAACCAGATTGTTTGTGGTTTGATTTCTCATCTCATTAATGTTTTATAATTTCAATTCTGTCCTGAATCATTTGGTCTCGACCTAAAATGTTACATACATTTAATTCCTTCACCGCAAATGACTATTTCAGTTGTAGATTGTTTTATGTCCTATCCCGGTAAAGATGAGTCGACTGACACAGGTGATTCATGTAAAAACATGCCAAAATGGTGGACAAAGTGATTTTCAAGCTCAGTCTTACCTTCATTGTTCTTAACTAAAAAATAAAAAAAATTAAACATTTTTCCTGCACCGATATTTGGCCAGTGAAACTGACTGATTTTTGCTGCTCATGAGGTGCATAACAGGAAAGGGTGCAAATTGGGAGTGAAAGGGAATCTATTGAACCAGAATCTATTGCGATTTGTCTCACATTGTTTTAGGTGAAAAGAAAGTAAAGCGTAAAGACTTCTATTTACTTCCGCGGAGGTGGAATAAAAAACAGCAACCAGCAATGGATCGCCTTTTATACGAAATTGCTTTACGCACCCAGCACAAAGCTACAGCCATGGACATTGAAGCCAGGAAGCTGGGTGACACTGTTGACAGATTAAGGGACGAAAACAGAGCGCTGAAAAGACGTCAGAGATCACAAAAGAGAGAGATAAATGAAAGACACGACTTTGTAGATATGGCAAATCTGTCGCTGAAAGGATTTCGCAAAGATGTGAGATTTAGCGAAGAAAACTGTGTTGATGCCCATGCCATGTACAGGTGAGAGACTACCTTACGAGACCATGACGTCATTTGGGTGGACGCTTTGAGTTACAAATCTGTATCACGCGTGCGCGTGTTTCTATTTTTTAAAAAAGTGTCCTAATATTTACAGCACAGAGAGGCTATTGATATACGTGATATAGCTAGAATTAGAATTAACCTTTTTTCAGAAGTAGTTCTTTTTATCACTGGAAACGAAAATTTTAATTTCTTTTATGAAACGCAAACACATAGCTAAATCCTACTTGGCAGTACCGTATTCCATCCAACTCCAGTTTAATTGTATTTGTGCTACCGTATTTCCTATAATAATGTATAGATTTAACCATTACAAAGAAATCCACATTTCTATACTGAACTTTACGGGAGGTAATATGACTTTTAAGGACTAGCTGAAAAACATAAACACGAGCCTGCGATCCATGAAAAGCTAATAACTGGTCAGCCTCAACCTAAAAAAAAACACTTGACCTCGATAAGTTGGCACCTAAGCCCGCGATTTGGTCACGCGATTGTGGTCAGTGGATACACAGTTTTGTCAGCTGTCAATTGACCAAATATGGATGTCTATCAAGTTAAACACAGGTTACAGGCTCTTCTACCAGCAATGTACAATTTCACATTGGCTTCCTTGTGGCGCAGACGGACAGGCCTACGGTCACGTGACTTCAAATTTTCTTGGATGCAAACTGTGTTGGAGAAATGATTCCATAAGTCAAAAGGAGAAGGCGGTGCCCAGCGGTTTTAGTGAAAACAAGGTTTAGATGGGGGTGCTCAGTCTCGCGGGCTCACAACCCTCCTTTTGAGCTGTGGAATCGAGATATTTCCTGCAAAGATAAGCAAATTTTCTTACCCGTGGTTCTCCCCTGCGCGCACGTCGTGCGTGCGAGAGCTCCACCAATAGCCGTCCCTCGATTAGTTGACTCCATCGAATAATTGCCCTCCTTTCATGGAAATATCTAAAACATTCGCCTTCCCCTGCCACCTCGCCCACCTTCTCTCTTTTTTATCCTCTCCCTGTTTACACAAGCTTTTTCATTTAATTTATATTTTTTACATTGACATTAAAAAGCCCATGTTCGGTTTACCTGATGTGATTTATTGAAACAATGGCCTCCCTCGAACAATTGCCTTCTTTTGGTGCAAAAAAAGAATAAAAATCGCTTCCGGCTATTCGAGTAAATACATTATTTTCTCGTCGGCAAATTATATTTTTTTCACAGATTTATTCTGTTTTTCACAGATTTCGCTTCAGTCTAATTCATTTTTTTAAGCATAATTTTGCTCTAGATTTTTTTTAAACAAAGCGTCCAAAAGGGTAACGAATTGTTAAAGCAACACCTTTTCTTCCCTCAGAAAGAAAAGCAAGAAACTCATGCAGCTTGAAAAGGAAAGTGAAAGACTCGCTAAATTAGTAGACACTGGCTCCACTCTTCCAAGCCTCGAAGAACTGGAGGGGAGGATAGAAAAAGCTACAAGAGAACTGGATAAGAAAGATGATAAGATAGTGGTAAGTCTAGACCTTCACATAACAACTGAATAAAGCGCCATTAGTCTACCGAGCGGGAGGTCGCGGGTTCAAACTCCGGCTAGCTGGACCAACACTCGGCAAGGTCTAAGTAACTGAGGAGAATTTGCTGCCTTTATTGTGACATCTACAAATGGTTAGACACTATGATTCTCAGATAAGGACGAAAAACCGTAGGCCCCGTCTCACAGCTCTTTCAATGTTCTGATTCTTGTGGCTCGTAAGAGAACCTACACTCAGTGCTGTTCGTGAAAAGTAGGGGCGTAGACCCCGGTGGTGTGGTACAACCTTTCATGGACTGGGTGGGTAATGAAAGGGTTGAAATCAATTGGGAAATAAGTGCTCTTTCATCGCCTTTCACCGTGGCGAATTCAATAAAGACGTCCATCTTATTGACTGAATACAATACATGTATTACACAACCTTTTACAGTTTTACTGACCCGTCGCTCGTGCGGTTCCGTCGGTTAAGTGTTGAATGGAGAAACCTTACTGAATAATCCGACACCTTTCTCCAATAATAAATCAGTCCAGTGTGCTTAGCTATATAGTGTGCAGGGGTTCCAAAAGTTAGTTGTTTTTTTACTCGTCTTAAATTGCATAAGTTTGTGAAATTAAACATCAGCCTTGTTAAAGTCATTTTAAGAAATTGTTTTTCCTCACAGGAGCTACAAATGAAACTTGAGGAGCAAGACAAAAGGATTAGCCAGGAACAACTAAAAGAGAAAAGACGCATTGCCAAGCTACAGCAGGAAATAGGAAAAACTGATAAAGAATGTCACGATTTAACTAATAGAATAAAGGTATATACTGTATGCCACCACCACTTCCCTCTATAGTCTGCGTAAAAGCCTCAGAGCCGGCTTGCCTTAAAACGGCCAGGCACCTGAACCGGTCTGAAGAAGCCAACAAAATGCAATTATCAAAGGACGTCAGGCAGCACTTAACGAACAAGCTACCGCTGTGAAACGCTACATTGCTACATTGCTGCTTAACGTGCTGAAAAAGATGTTAAGCGTTTTACCGCCCACGTTCAAACATGTCTTGCAACAAGTAAAGGTTGCTGCAAGTTGCGTGAATGACGAGGGTAAATAGGCGAACGGATCGGCAGATTGAAAATATTTTTGCCCGCATTTCGGATTCAGGGCGAAAATGGAAGGGCGGATTTGGTTAATAAATCATAACAGATCGGCGGATTTGCGTACCGCTATTCACCTGCCTCGTGAATACCGACTTCTGATTGCATAAAATTACGTCACTTGCTGAAAAAAAAATTGTCTTGGGCTGATTAAACGCGCCGCAACATTTACAGATTTTGTTGCAAAAAGTAGATTGACTTCTCGCTATACTCTCTGCAGCAACCTAATTTGCTACAAGACAGGTTTGAACGTGGGTGGTAAAACGCGCAACATTCGCTTTTCAACTCGTTTTTCGGCAGTGTTGCAAAACAAGATGGATGTTTTTGTTGCCCGCCGTTTTATCGCACCTATAGGGTGAATAAGGCCGCACTTCTTTTGCATCTGCCATGCAGGCTATTCACCATTTGCACATCTCCTTTATTAGTAAAATCCAACTAGTGGTCTATTATCAATGCTGCGTTCTGATTGGTTGAGCTACTACTAGGCTATATGTTATAGCCTACTAGTAGCGAAAAGCGCTGACTTGTTGGCGGCAAAAAAGGATTTTTTAACTAGCTTAGGTTTTTTTGTCTCGATATTTTTGACCAACTAGTTGGATTTTACTAAAACAATTATTCCTCTCGCCCTCATGGCCTCTGAGTCAATAGCCCTTTCGGCCTTCGGCCTCATGGGCTATTGACTCAGAGCCCATTCGGGCTCGAGGAATAATTGTTAAATACACCAAAATTTGTTCTTAATTTCTCCTGGGTATTACAGCCGTCCCAAAAGAAATTGGAGACAACGCTTATGCTTATGCAAAATAATTGGGACAAAGAAGGTGTATTGTGTGAGACGTGCGAACGGGGTATGTCCAGGATTGGTGGATTATTTTCATTGTTAGCTATATTGATCAGAATTATCAAGAGATATGGATCGGTCATTCCTTCTTGGTTATATCTATTTTCCGTAGGTGGCTGAAAGAAGAATTAACAAGACAAATATATACAGTCGAAAGCTTGGTGCCTCTACCCAGGCCCTCCCGGCCATTACCTGGTATCCTCCAACAGAAAAACAATCCGCCAACACTAAAGTTCAGAAATGGCTCAATAAACACACGTCATAACAAAGTGGTGGATAAAAAGTAGACGACGAAAGAATGCACAATGTGTGTGACTGCCGGTCCTGCAGTGAATCAAGACAAAATAGCACATCAAAACGTGAAAGCACGCTGTAACTGACATAAACCTTCCCTGTCAAACACGAATCATGCAATCCGATAATGTAATGCAATAACGTACAAAAGGCCAACAAAAGAAATAAATAAATAAATTAAGTGTACCATTAGCTTTATCTGTGAAGTAGTTCATTAGCAAAAGATCTCTAATACGGACACCAAAGACATACAGAGCCAACTGTCCATGTCAAAGAGGTGTCCGTATTACAGAGATAAGGATTGTATATGGGCGTGCAACTTTGGGGTTAGAACAACAGCTATGGTAAGGATGCTCAATACACGACTTAAAAGTGTTAAAGAATGCCAAATGGTAGCCTATCCGTTTGAAGTAAACCAAATAACTCAGTGTTGCAAGCTTGTCGACAGAGAATTTGATTTTAGGTTTACAGGGAAATCAACTCCACCTGTGAGTGTTAGAGGATCTAGGAGGACGCGCTCAAGCTAGACATTACTCACTAAACCTCTCCCTAGTGGTACACAGGTTGTGATGGGAACGAAGAGAGCCAGGGAGAGAGAGAGAGTCTTCCTTCCCTTTTTTCCAGCACTCCCTGCTCCCGCCGCGCACGTTACGAAGAGGATTGGGGACGATTCAGCCACTTGGCTACACAATACACGTTAATTTACATAACACACTTGTAACGTAAGCAAGGGACGCCTGTGAGAGGAGAAGGGCGTCTGTACACAGGCTACACAATTACAATATTAAATAACGTGTTCGTTGTTTCATTCGATCCCAAATTTGCAGACTCAGGCAGGGGCCGATTACTTGGCGCACAGAGCAGGACAGGCTTCGTATGGCAATGAGGGCTACTGGCCCAGGGTCTTTTATAAAGAAAAATTTCTGAATAGCAAAAGCCTATAGAAAAAAGCTGTCAATGTAACATATAACGGTTTTAGAGCGACTTTCGTATGACCTTGAAAAATGGTTTCTCGAAGTGTTTGTTACTTGTTTTATCAGCCAATGGATGAAAAGATCAAAACATGGACTCTTCGTTTTCCCGCCAAAGAAATCCCTAATATGGCGAAGGCATTGTTCAATTGGCCAATAGTGTTGCAGTGACTGCAGTATGACGTCAAAGCGAAGTATCGATTGATTTCTAGAAAGTTCTCAGGCAGGAAGTTTTTTCACCTGAGCCTTCGCCTAACCAATCAAAAGCCACGCGCGTTTGTATCCGTTCGATAAACCAATCAAATCGCTCTATTTCCGTTAGTTTGTTGTTTCTGTTTTGTTCGTGCGTTTCATTTCAAGGTCATACGAAAATCGCTCTAACAAAAAGTTGACGAGTAAATTGTAAAAGACAAAATCAAAGTACACATCTGGGGCCCCCCTGGTACACATTATTGGTACACATTAACCACACACCGCGTCTCCTTCACTCTATGCCCTCATACATGACGTACCTTTCTACAACTGTTGACCGAGTGTTATCTGGGTCGAGAAGAAATTAAGATGGCGTCGACATTTGGCGCCCTTAAAATAGTATTAATCAAAAGGACGAACACTCCAACAACACGACTTTGGTTTCCTTGCACAGTTTGGTGGCTTATTTTTCAAGTCTGATTCAATTATACTACCCAAGTATAAGGTGCCTTATTCAGTGCCTGGAAGATCAAGTGGATCAATAAAGCTGCTGGGAAATTGCCTTGATCTCGTGACAGGTAAGATGAAACGATGAATCTATGCAGCATTTTTAAGCATTTGAACAAAGCTTAAGAAACTATGTTTAGAACAAAGGATCTTGAGGAAGGTTGCAGTAGCTTGAATTTGGCTTTGTTTATACACTGTGGGTCTGTGCTTGGGATATATTTTAGGGGGTGGACTGGGCCGAGGTGAGTGTCATCGCATCTCCGGTCCGTATAAAATATGGACTGCGGATTGCGGACTGCGGACTACGGCCTACAGGCTGCAGACTGGGTATACAGACTACAATCATGGACAAAAGTCTTGGGACACTTTTGCGTTTCTGGGGTGTTTTTCAATTCACACAGGTGGGACCCCTCCCCTCACCCCACAAACAATGTTGGATGCATGTATCCAGAATTTTTTCTGAGTTTCAACTTTGTATAGGGTGGGGGGAGGGAGAAATGCAAGGAAATTTCGAAAATGATGCACTGTTTTAAGAGGGAACCGAGAAGTGACGGAAAAATATGCATATTACAGTACTGTCCCAAGGACTTTTGTCCATAATTGTAGGTGTAAAAAGGGGACTGGAGAATGTGGAATGGGTATAAAATACGAACTACGGACTACGTTGGTAAAAACGGTACTAATTGGTTCTAGGTAATGAAAAATAAGATGAAAAGATTGCTAAATAGCAAGACAAGGCTTTATTTGAAACAGAATAGTGGCATCTAAAAGAATTTTGCTCTGACTTAGTAACACCATTACTAATTTCTAAAGCTGTTTTTATAGTCTGTGTTTTATACCTAGTCCGTGTTTTATACCCAGTCTGCAGTCTGCTGTCCATGTTTTATGCTGACCGTTGCATCTCTATAGTGTTGAACGTGCCCTGTTTTCTTAATTTAGCTCTTAGTCTGCCTACAAGGCTAAGATTTATTGGGTAATCAGAATTCTGAATTGTGGAGACCTACAACCCTTCACCCCTGCTTGGCTCACAAATCTCTATCAATCTATATACTGTTCATCGGTAACCAAGGAGGTCAACAGTTTGAACTCAGGGCTGTTGCTTCTACTTTTGTGGAATTTACCCTGGAACGTAAGTAAAGAAAAATAGCCTCCTGTTTTTTTTATAGACTAAGTCTCTTTCAATATGACATGACTAATACTGCATTTACCAAGGGGGGCATCCAAGAAGCACCTTATCAAATTATTATCTTTTAGGGTATGGTTTGAAATTTCACATGTGATCAAGGAGAGCTTTGAAATGACTCATAAGACTCAGGCTCTCCATGCTAGGGGAACAGGGCTGCAGCTAGGAGATGGCAAGGGAAAAATGGAAGAAGGGAAGTGTGGAGATGGTGGAAAGCCTCTAGACAAAATATTGAGGCCACTTTTCCACCCATTTCCATCATCCTGTCCAAGGTCTGTCAGCAAGGTCATTTTGAGTGGAATGTAAAAATAGTTCATGCAAGACTGAAATACCATTTACCAAGTGGTAAATCTTGCACAAGTTGGTGTTCTTTGAAGCCAAATACTACATGTAGCTACATTTATATAGCTGATGACCCTCTAGTGTTTCCAAGTGTAATTTACTCCTTAAAATGCTACAATGGTCAAGGCTCAACTGTAGAAGTCTTTTGACTGTGCCAGTGAAAGCAAACTAAGTAAGTTGTTTTTAATGATTTCTCCCAGCAATATACAGACAACAGTGAGCAACAGGAAGAGACTTTTAAACATTTGTACACTTTTAGTCTGGAAAATTAACAGATTATTTAATGATGGTGTCTGTGTCCACTTGCTATTAGGCTGAACTTGAAGTGTGCAGGACCAAGAAAAATCATTTTTGTGGTTGTTCTTCCCCTTATCTTAGGGTTTGGATGAAAAGGTTCCCCTCCTACTTATAATCTGAATTTGCTGCAAAGAGTATTCAGCACTCCATGTACTACGGGGAAGTAGAGACAAACTTCTGGTGCAAAGATTTGGGAGGTCGTTCAGGTGGACATGTCTGGTTTCCAGAGGTTTTTCTTGAGTTTTCTCTGTGTGCGAGAGAATGAGCCATGAAGCAGCAAAAATGAGTCACAAAGTGGGGAAAAATCAAGGAAAACCTCTGGCACCAGCTGGGTAATATGGACAATAATTTATACATGCAGTGATTGGTTAATAGTTGCCTTTTGATACCATTAGTCAATCACAACTAGCTCTTGTCCATCAAGGCAATCCCATAAAGAATACACTATTTCCAAAAACTTGTAACCAATCTTTCTTCAGTGTTTGGGTTTAATAGCGGATTACATACAGCATCTCCCATAATAGACAGATATAATTCAAAGTCACAGTGGAACCTCAATATAATGAAGAGCCAATGGACTGGCAAGATAAATTCATTATAACAGGTTTTGTTATATTAAGGTTATTTTCTATACATTTCTACTATTACTGGGGTAAAAAATTGTTCGTTCTATCAAGGACTTTGTCATATAGACTGAGGTTTTTTATATCAAAGTTCCACTGTATATTATGGCAATAAATATCATTACTCAAGCTACGAGCACAAGTCCATCTTTAAGTAAAATAACTTTGCATTCACTGGTTTTATTCAAATCTATATATTTCCCAGTTAGTAACACAAGATCATGGCTTTGTAGTAAGACACCTATGCTGAGGAACACCATGGCAGGCAGATTAATACGTTACACATCCCGGACCAAGAAACAAAACAACTCAACCTTAGCAACAAGGTAAATTTATGTCACATTTTTTTTGCTCACATTTTTTTATAGTAAATATATATGCCTGTTATACTTTTTCAGATAAAAGCTATAAGTTAGCATAAGTATATTATAATTAAGTATTGCTTTATTCCTAGACTTTCACTCAACTAAACAGGACTGCCATTGGTTGATTCATGGTCACATGACCTTAACTTAACTCAAATGTATCCCAAGCTGTGAAAGGGTTCTTTCAAAAGAACTATTGTTCCTGTTTGTCATACTAAAAGCTTTTTTTGGCCTGCCAAAAGCAAGTGCGCTAGACAAAAATGTGTATGTGTGATTTGACGGGTTTCTCCATTTTACCTCCTTTTGCTTGCTGTTGTCTTACTGGGTTGATTCACAATTTTTCACCCAGAAAAACTCAGTGTTTGGTTTCCATTGCAACATTTCATTTGAATTTAGACTGCAACAGTCCTTGACAAGAAAATAATTTGAATACAAACATTGGAAAGTTAATTTACTCGTAATCTCTGTAATCATCTATTGTAAACAAAGACTGGCAATATGATGCAGTTCCAAATACTGTGGTGACCTGAGATATCAGAAAATCTCATTCCACACTGTCCTCGAATTTTCAGTAAAGGGCACTTACCTATTTCCATGGTTTGTTGGGCAGACCATTTTTGAGGCGGGTGGGGGGGGGAGGGGTGGGGTGAGCGGGTGGTTGATTTTAGAAAAAAATATATACATCTACATGTACACTGTATATCCTGGAAGTACGTGCATATAGGTAAGAAAAGAATCTTGCATAACTCCTCTGTCCAAAAAAACATTCACGCACGTTCCGTGAGCTAAAAAAAAAACCTGCTCGAGATGCTCCCTGGGTTGACATTATGAACTTCATTTCCCAACTGTTATGATAAATAGATTTTGTATTTGTCCTTGCTTTCCGGCTAAGAAGGATTCACAATATAAGGATCTTTTCCTCTCAAATGGCTTTTTCTTTAAATTTATATTTAAATTCTTGGTCAGGGACAGCAAAGGCTCTGGGCTGAGTGGGCTATAGCGCCACCAATAATTCCATCGTTTTTTGTTTTGTTTTGCATATTTTATGATAGTCTTCTAATCTTTATTTTAAAGTAAATAAAATTTCCTTTGTTAAACGCACGTTTTTTTTCCAGAAGCTAGCGGAGTGGTGATAAAAGTTAGTCAAAATCAGTCTCAGAATTGCTAGAAATTATCGCGGTGATTCTAGCTTTCACCATTTCCTATAAATGTGGAGGAACAGGGAATCTAACTGAGAGAAAAATTATTATTTAACTTTAAGTAAACTTCACAGCAAAATGGCCAGACTAGACAAGTTTACACAACTCCATTTATTTCATGGTCTTCTCGATAGCGAAATTTAACGAGGTATAATTTACAAGGAAAAATCTTTGACTATTAAAAAGATTGTATTGCAAAGAAAGCATTCACTGAGTGCTCCTGAAGAAGAGAACACCAGCGCCCTGCCCTTCTCGACTGAATCACCAAACCTTCTTACGTTTTTCCTAAAATTACGAATACGATATGGAAGTTGAACAGACGAATTTTGTGACACATCAAATAATAACAGTACAATCATAATATTGATTATCTAAAAACCTGTCTGTTAAAATTTGGTCAAATAAGTTTCAAATGGTAATGATTAATCATAGTACGCTTTGTGCAAGTTTATAGGAAAATCTAATGAGCGAATTTTATGTAAACTGAGCAAAAGTGAAATTTTAAGGTTGTATTCAATCGTTCATGTTGCCATGGAAACTACGTAAACGTCACATTTTACCTGCTAGTCAAAATCTTTTATCAGTATATTTTTCACTTGCCAAGTTTCAGCTTGTGAGCTGTAACCTTTCTGTTGCCATGATTTGGCAAAAGACATATACTCACGAACTGCCAAAACTGTGTTCAGCCACCTTAAAGCAGTATGTCCCTTGACATACTTTTTGGAACCTGAATATTAGGGGCCAACCATTTTAATTCTGAGGGGGCTGGGTTGTTGGGTGATTTGGTGTAGGCATGATTTTTTTGGAACACCCTCATTCACCTTGTTTTTTTTTCATTACATTGGAGTATGTGCTCAAATGATATTTTTTTCTCCCTCTGATTCAACACTTTGCATGATTTTTGTGGATGGGGTTGAAAAAGTCGGCTTTCCTTTATAAATCTAAAGAATACAAAAAATAATCTTTGAACAGGCATATTGATTTGTAAATTACAGTTTTTGACTGACCTTGATAATACGAAGGCAACTATAAGCGAGATTTTATTTAGAGGGATCTGGAGGCATTCTTCCACGGAAAGCTTGTTTCTTCACTAGCTATTGTTCAATAGCACAAAAACGAAACAATCAGTAGTGATTTATTCCCAGTATATATTCAGTAAAGGTGGGAAGGAAAGCCATTTTACCGGTATTTTAGTTTTAGTTATTTTTGATGAAGAGAACATGTTTTTTGTGTCTATCAAAATCGAGTCTGGTTTAAGGAGTTTTGAAAAGAATACCATAATACTACGCGCTGGTTGCAAAACACAAAAAAGTTATAATTTTCCAAATTTCACTTACGTTTTGTTTTTACAGTAATATTGCCTGCAACTGCTGAAAAGAATTTCATGTTGCCTCAATTTTACACGTATTTTTCATTCCTTTTCAATGTGACAGAGAAAACGAAAACGTTACATACCTGTACAACTGTATCTGGGATGCATGCACCCAGACTCCTACCCCCTATGTACTGAACAAAAACTAAAGAGTAGTAAGCCTTCGCTCACCAGAAAAATTAACACAATCTCTTTGTCTTATCATCTAAAATAATGTTTTAAAACAATTCTTTGTCAGTATTCGATTTGTGCTCAGCCTCTTACTACGCCCATGGAAAGCGTTTCTGATGCTGTGGATGCCGAGTGGCCATGATCATGAGGGCGGGAAAAGCCTTCTATTCCTGTTCACTGTTTCAGTCTTATAGGACTCGAACATAAAAGATGGGTATGGTCCTAACCATAACGTAAAAAAGCACAGCCTGTATTTGGCTGTCTCTTTCAGGATGTTAAAGGCGCACCTCTTCCAAACAAGTGTATCGCATTTCAACTTGTGATAGTTGTCACGCAACATCGCGTCGCCGGTTGCACATGAAAGTTTTTTTTAACTCATCGCATGAATGTGTTGTGGTTACAATAATTATTGACAATCGCTTTTGTTGGCAAAAAAGTAAGTTCTTTTCTCTTGAGAGGTCGTAAATCAGAGCCTTTCTGCCTAGGGCAACTGCCTGCCCAACGGTGTGAAATGATCTTTTTTGTCAAGTCAAGTCTCAGTGACTACTGAAATTTTTCCAAAAGTAATCTTGGGGAAATTGCAGTGAAGCTAAACTAGGCAGTCTAGAGAAAATACATCTTAGTGCAGCCAAACTCATTTTCAAACAACAGATACCACCCTCTTGGAAATCAATCAGTTATCTCTACAAGAAGAGGCTGCTCTGTCTGACACATAAAGCTTACTATGGGCTTTGCCCTGATCAAGTTGCAACAATCATAGAGAAAAGTCCAATTTTTCGTAATATGAGAGACAACTTTAAACTTACTCTGGACAGACCGAACTGTAATGTTGGAAAACTGTCGTTCAAACACAGATCTGCAATGGCTTGGAACTCTTTACCACAATCAGTTAAATCCATAGAAGACACAATAGTTTTAAAAACAAACTTCGTTATCTTTCTACATTTATTGACAAAATTTCTTTCAATCAATCGGCAATAATTTACAATAAGGATTTAACAAATTATGTATATTTTTAGGAATTTTAAATTGTATTCTTAATCATATTTTACTAGGTTTATTAGGTTTAATTATTAGGCTTTATGCTGCCTTACTTCGACCTGCGTAAACAAATAAATGATGTATTTATATGTATGTATGTATGTATGTATCCGCAAGTGTTTTGTGACAAGCTGAATGCAAAAGCAAGCTAATTTTAATTTGATGATGGAAAAAAGCTTGCAAGGAAAGCAAAAACATCGAGCACTCATATAGTAACGGCCATTTGAAGTTTCTTTATCGTGTATTATTTTTTATACACTCTGCATTGGAGCTTTTCACTGGCATTCTGGATTCTGTAACGTTTAAGAACAATGGTTGTTTCTCAAATGGTTATTTCCACCATACTATCTGATTTTTTGGATTGTTTGGAAACAGAAAAGCAGAATGTGGGCATCAACAGGACAGACAGTCGGCAGTGTAGGAGCCGAAAAATTTTTACCACTAGCTGTTTACATATTAAAGTTTGTCACGCCTTATCAATAATTTTTCTTAACATTTCACCAAGACACCAAAACCGTATGTATTAACGATGGACTGCTTTGTAAAATGTTTGTTAGGAAAAATCTATCAATTTTAATGAGCATAAAGTGGTTGTACTAACAACAGCAAGGTTCTTTCAGAGGAGAATATGTTACTATCAATGTCAGCTGAATAAATTAAGAAAAATCGTAAAAGTACTACAATCATCGTCAAAAATGTTGGGAAGAATGCGCTTTTTACCTCTTCTTTTCCTTCCTCCCCCCGCCCCTGGCCCAATGTTGATCAAAACGTTAATGTTTGTGTGCTTAATAATATTATTGTTCTGTCATATCCCAACATTGAATAGGGGGGACGGGGGATAATTAGCAGAAGAGAAAACTCTCTTTTTTCGGGGTTAAAATGGAAAGTTGCACAACCTTCCCAACTACTTTTGTCTGTGATTGTCTGAAAATTCTGGGTGTGGCCATCAAAGATAAAAAATGGACGACTTTTTGTCAGTAGAAACGTCTTCAAAAAACGCTCGTAAACAGTATTCTGTTGAAAAAAAATATTTTCCGTGTTTTTGGCGCACACGCCTGTTTATACTCGGCATGTTTTGCAATTTGGTAAGGACAACTATTGCTCTTTCCAGGGCACAGGAAAAGGGCCAAAATACAAATGTAAGATTATTTTCAGTGAAAGCTATTGACTATAGCATAGGCTGATATGCTCCAAATGTTAAAGCAAGATATAGTGTGTTCACCAGTTTCCCAAAAAATCATTCAGATCACTTCATTGTAGCTGACATATTCCTTAGCAGTTACTCCATTCTTTGCAACATTCAGTACATGTCAATTTGCCACGCTAGCAAACTATGAGGCTGAGTGGAGATTTGCCCAATTCAAGAGGCCACTTTCACCGTGGCAAGGCTAAAGTGCAGGTCATAGGTCACAGGTCAGGTTACAGGTCACAGGCCACAGGTCAGGTTACAGGTCACAGACCACAGGTCAGGTCGCAGGTCAGATCACAGGCCACAGGTCACACAAAAACAATAGGACACTGGACAAAACTGTTCTTGATTGACATTAAATTATACAAAAATAAAACAAGCCAAGGAACCTCAATTATACTTTTTCTGTTCTGAACTTTACCAAATGAGAAAATATATTCACATTGATCACGCAAGGAGGACTTGCGTTACAGTGTAACCAAAGTTGGTAACAAAATCAAAGGTATGCAAAATCACATGATTTGTAAGAAAAAACGAATCTCAAAACAAATGGTTGTTGCGTTAAGAATATCATGATGTGTTTGTGGATGTTTTGAAAAGCATTCGACAGGAAAACGGAAGAAAAACTTAAGGACAGTCCAAAACTTATTTGACCCCTGAAATACAGCAACTTTCTTCAGACTTTCCTCGTCCTAAATTCTTCTTGCCATTAGATCAGTCTTCCATCTCTTTTGAAGATGGCAACCTGTTGCTCGCGCTTCATACCAGCCACAAAATGCTGCTGTGTTAAAGTGTAGTCGGCCAAGAACTTCAGACACTGCTATTTGGGCCTCTCGGATAGTTGCTGGACCATATTTCTTGGCTCTTCTCCCAATTAGAGCTTGCAATTGCAATTCTCTCATGTTCTGTTGCACAACAGCTTGAAATAACTCTGTTGGATTTGCCTCATGGCGCTTAGGTGGGAGCATTCCGCCATTACAACTTGAATCTTTGACTCTGTAAACTGCTGATGTATCAAAGGATTACATTGCTGCATGTCAATGACTCGCTCCAAGTTATCTTGGCTGCACAGGTTATTTTGAGATGACATTTTAATAACAAGACAATACTTCGTTTTCAGTGAAAAACATGTGATTTGTTTTTCGTACAAATCACATGATTTTGCTCACCTTTGTGATTTCGTTACCAAGTTTGGATATGCCATATGATCAGCATGGGTGGAATTTAATATTGTTTAAAGGACAAAAATATCGTCAAGTTTCCTTGGCTTATTTTATTTTTGTATAGTAAAACGTCAGTCCAGAACAGTTTTCTCAAGTGTCCTATTGTTTTTGTGTGTGACCTGTGACCTGACCTGTGGCCTGACCTGTGACCTGTGACCTGACCTGTGGCCTGTAACCTGACCTGTGACCTGTGACCTGCACTTTAGCCCCACCTCTTTCACTGGCTGAAAAACTCTAGTTAAGCCCTTGTGGCACTGCTTTTCGAAACTGGTTTCAGAAAACGAGAACAAAGTACGCCCTTGATTTAGAATAAAGCGTCTATTGTCTTCATTAATCTAATTAAAAGGGTAACACATGCAAAGTCATCACACACCACATTACTCCATTTTTGTAGCCGAAAATAATTCCTTTATAGTAGCACTCGTGACAAAATTAAATAGCCTAATTGACTTGTTCGGGGCTTTGCGAGGACTTAACCAAACAAATTTTAATAGACATTTTTTTTATTATGTTTATTGATAATCACATTAAATAATTACATTTACAATACTACAAAAACCAAAAAAAACAAGACACTTTAACAAGAGACATTAAAAGAGTAAAGCAAAATTAATTGTCAAATTATTACAGGGCTAAAAGAATTTTAAAAAAGTACAACGGGGCAATGAAATAATACGGAGATAATACAGTTAACTTAAGAGCCAGTCTCTGTAAGATCCTCATATCGAGTTTTGCCCACAAAATAGATTTCGCTCATAATTTTTCTGTGGACTTCTTTTAATAAGTATACAACAAATATGACACTAGATTGGAGAAATTCGCTTCTGTAAAATTTTTTTAACGAATTTTCTTTCGGCACCACGTGAGGGCCAGAGATGCTTGTGAAATATGCAAATTTTGTCAAAATTCAACCGATTGTTCCGGATAAAAGAGTGCGACCCAAAGCTTCCAACTTACTGGTTATTTTAATTGAGCCTTTATCTTTAAAATTATACAGGTCAGAATCATCGACACCTTTTCGTTTAGAAAATCTGAGGAAACACACTTAGCCCCTTTGACCCATTTAGCGAAACATGCGATTTTATCCAAATTCAGTGGATTAAATCTCAAAAGTGGCTCACACTTACTGGCTCTCCTGCATATCACTGTGTAGTTCAATCCTTCAGCTACTGAATCGCGTTAAAAGTTTTGGCGGCCATTCAGTTTCGGTCCAGGGGTGAGTGACGAAACTTGCCTTACTTGGCCATTTCGCCGGCGTTTCTTCATCGCGAAGTCCAGAAGGATTGTCAGAATAGAAAGTGAGAAATCGGGTATCTGCCACTCGAAAATTGTCCATTCCTAAAGACTCCATACTTTAAATCACTGTTTTCCATGTGGCTATGGTTCTAACCCAACGAAGAAGGGGTGAAGACGGTAGAGCGTGAACTCACTGTCCGCCATGTTTTTGTAGGGTTTGTGGAACGTAAGGAATCTGGAACGGCAGCACTAAAACATGGGATCCGGAATCCGGAAACGAAATCATGAAAACGGAAACGGAATAAGGAATCCGTGAAAGAAGGTTCCAAGTGATCGATTTGAAGAAAAAATGTTAGCAATGACAATAAAATAACTAAACAGGTAAAAAAAAGACATAAATGAATAAATTAGCTGAGTAGAGGAGACTGCTGTATCAATAGAGGAGTCGATTCCGGTGAAAAGACTCTTGATACCACTTCCGGCAATGAATGCAAATTCTTATAGGACAGCAAAGCGAGGAGAAAAACGGCAATGGCAAAAACTAGTTCCTTAAGAAAAAGGTAAGTTATGGAGACAGACTTCGCTTAAATTGACAGAGGTGTCGTTTATATAACTGAAAGGCGTCGCCGTCAAGTTTTCCTGAGTGTCTTTTCTGGGTTGTCTTCAACAGCGTTCAGCTTTATTAGTCAAGAGAACCATGGCATTGTGGAGTCAAAAGAGAAGAGAGAATTGTGCATGCATTTGCTTGATTCCGCAACTGGTTACATCAAAATAATGCACCATGTTTAATAAGCCTCTTCAACAAAAATACGGACGTCAAGGTAAACTCAATTACTGGTACACCAGAATCCATCAGTATTCAGCTTGGCGAAAAAGTTGAACTTATTGCTAAAACACCAGAACTGTGGTCATGTCACGGGTCGGTCATGTGTTGAGCATTCAGTTGGGGACAATCACGTGGTGTGGTCTGAGGCCAACTACTACTATTCTTGACATTTAGCTACAAAGGCAATATTTAACTGTATTATCGAACCGATAGACTCGTGAATAAAAATTAATCGTAAAATTACTTTCATCGGCCTTGCAGTGCAATAACCCACACTACGGCAAACCTTATCAAGACACATTAACAAGAATATATACCAAAACAAATTCTCCTTGGATTGTACTAAATTATGCAATGTGAAATTCTTTAATTTTCTATCATTGATATTTGATTCCGTATTCCGTATTCCGTATTCCGTTTCCGTTTCCGGATTCCAGATTCCTTGTTTTAGTGCTGCCGAATCTGGAATCAGGAATCCGGAATGCGGAATTCGCAACCCTTTCAAATGTCACCTGTTGGAGCAGTATTGTACAGTTTTATAGTTTTTTTTTTTTCGTTAGCCGAAGCTCAATTCGCATTACAATAATTATTTCATCTTTAACTTAAAAGAATATTGAACATAATGTCTCAGAAACCTTGGCTGATCAAGGTATTAAGGAACCCCTATCGAGCTTAGCTTTTTGCTGCTACATGTATTCAAACTTGTCCTCAGCTGTTACATAAAATAATAATTATAGAAAATAAGTTGTCAAAACAGCAAACAACTATGTATAGTTCCATTCTTCAGCTCCTGAATCATTCTCAGACATTTATATTAGCGGTCATCCAGTTTCGACAGTTTCGTCTGAAACCGAGGGTTGAAAGTTGTGATACTTAGCACGTCACAGCTGCCCCGCTTAGATTACAAACTTAGACTTAAACTTCTTCAAAGCGGTCCATAGCCCACTGACCACCTAAATCGCAGTTTACGCTACTGGCAAACAACCAAAATGGCACATGCACCTGCGAAGTGTTCCTTTGCCGGAATGGCAAATATTGCTTGTGCTTCCTCGCGCGGTTAAGACAATTTTTTCCCTCTAAATAAGTGCGTTGTCCAAGTAAAGAACCCTCTAAGAATCTGTAACCTTTCACCTACGAAGATCACCGAATATGACCTAATTTTGGCAAGGGCGGGAAAGTTTAATCGTTCGCATGAATAAGTAGAAAAGATGGTGGTTTGCCTTGTCTGTAAGCACAGTCTCGGTATAGTTATACTGGCGGCAAGGTAAAACTGTCCGTATCCTTATCCTGGCCATGAAGGAAAAAAGACTGCCCCTCACTGTAAAAAAACCAATTAACTGGCAAATAGCGCATTCAAGAAATCCGCGAGATTTTTGTTACCCTTGTTCATGTGAAGTCACGTAAGTATCTTCAGTTGTTCTGTTTTTACTCCTGTCCTTTTTTTTTATTAAAGAAGTCGTTGGACATAAATAAATGGGGAAAAAGGACAAATTAAGTGTAAGGAAGATTCAAATTTTGCTTCGTTTTCTACATAAAGTACCCAGAGGAGTCGCGTGTCACCCGATGTTTACTACAAAGTGACTATTCTACAGGCTTTAAAACAATTTACCTGACATTCCTAAAATAAATATATACAAATAAAAAAAAACCAAGTGAAGAAAAGTGTACAGAATAAAAAAAAAAACAGACTGTTTCTAAGAACATAGAATTATTTCATAAATGGAACTGGTTGATTTAAAAGCTTATTTGCATTTTTTCATGTCTAAGGTTTATTTGTGCTGTAGTAATTGAATTAACATCCTGTGAATGCATTAAAAGCAAATGAAGAGCCTGACTATCTGCCAGGCTTACATGACATAACATAACATTTTATATTATGTTAGAACATCTAAATTGTATTTTATTTCATTGCAATTGTGAAAATTCCGTTTTATTTGCTTTGTGTGAGAAATAGACATCTGCACTTATTTATTAAGCACATCATAAACTGCTCAGTTAAAGAAAGCCTCTTTATTTGAACCATGTGGTAGATTCTATTTATCGTAGCTGTGAAAACGTGTTGTATTTGTTTATGCTGTCACCCTTACAAAGAAGATTATTAAGTATCAAGAATAAGTCATAAAGGGTGTCAAGGCCATTTACCCAGCCCTCTTGCAAAATTTTCCAGTGTTCGAACATTGAAGATTTCTGAGTTGTATCATCGAATGAACTTCATGCGAGAATAGCCAGGCCACTAAGCAAGTTTAAGATTTTTGCATGACGTGAAAAAAAGCTGTTTGCCTAATCACCTAATTGCTTTTTGAAGGCGACCTCATGTGAGAGGCTTAATGTTTCAATTCAGTTTGTTGAAATGTTTTCCACAGCAAAGAAAGTTTGCTAAAAACCCACGGTATATAAGAGCTGAGACATCAGCGGGAGTAAGGGCGCAGCGGCACGAGGGAAAGAGGGCGTTCCCTATCACAAGCTAGAGCTTGTTTACAGTCATGCCCGTTAACTTTGTGAGCCTGAATTAATCTCAACAGCGATTTGTTCTAAACTCCAGAAAAGTCATTCTCAGGCTATTCAAAAACATTCACATTTCTTGGAGTGCAAAGAAGTAACAACTTACTGGTAATATTATTATTAGGCCAAGAAGATTCGCTTCTCACTGATCCCGAAAATCACGCACTTAGAAAGGAAAAGACGAGGAAAAATAGCGAGAGCGAGGAAAATAATATAAGTTTAAAATGACATATTGACACTTCACATCTGCACTGTTCAGCTGTTCTTTAATGAGAAGTAAAATATTTAAATTGAGACATCTTTCAACAGCAGCGACAGTTTGGATAGGGAATTCCCCTAGTGCCTAGAGCAGGCTAAGGAGACTTCTGAGACTTCCTGCTTAATATTTGATGATTAAAAAAAAGAGATACAAAAATATTGTAAATGCGAAATGATATTCCACAAATAACGAAAGGAAAAGGGTTGCGAATTCCGCATTCCGGATTCCTTACATTCCCAAACACTACAAAAACATGGCGGACAGCAATTACAAAGCTCACATTCACCGCCTTCTCCCCCTTCTTCGTTGGGTTAGAACCATAGCCACATGGAAAACAGTGATTTAAAGTATGCAGTCGTTAGGAATGGACAATTTTCGAGTGGCATATAACCGATTACTCGCTTTCTATTCTGACAATCCTTCTGAACTTCGCGATGGCAAAACGTCCGCGAAATGGCCAAGTAAGGCAAGTTTCGTCACTCACCCCTCGACCGAAACTGAATGGCCGCCAAAACTTTTAACGCGATTCAGTAGCTGAAGGATTGAACTACACAGTGATATGCAGGAGAGCCAGTAAGTGTGAGCCACTTTTGAGATTTAATCCACTGAATTTGGCTAAAATCGCATGTTTCGCTAAATGGGTCAAAGGGGCTAAGTGTGTTTCCTCAGATTTTCTAAACGAAAAGGTGTCGATGATTCTGACCTGTATAATTTTAAAGATAAAGGCTCAATTAAAATAACCAGTAAGTTGGAAGCTTTGGGTCGCACTCTTTTATCCGGAACAATCGGTTGAATTTTGACAAAATTTGCATATTTCACAAGCATCTCTGGCCCTCACGTGGTGCCGAAAGAAAATTCGTTAAAAAAATTTTACAGAAGCGAATTTCTCCAATCTAGTGTCATATTTGTTGTATACTTATTAAAAGAAGTCCACAGAAAAATTATGAGCGAAATCTATTTTGTGGGCAAAACTCGATATGAGGATCTTACAGAGACTGGCTCTTAAATAAGGTGTCAGTATCCACTTTCTTTTGAAGAATTCTTTGTTGCTGATTTTTCCTTCTGTTTCATATTTAGCGTTGATCTTGGCCCTAAATCCATAAATGTTTGGAAGGATTTGTTTGCTCCTACAGTCCCACAAATAGAGTTTTCCAATAATTATAAAATAGTTCAGCAATTGAAGTGAAGGGCAAACATTTTCCGTCAAAATTCCAAAGAGCACATTTTCCAAGCAGAGACGAATTCGTTGATTCGAAATAAGGCACAAATATAGTGCGAATTCAATCCAAAACTGTTTAGAGTGTGAGCAGTGATAGAACAAATGGGTTAATGATTCAGGTTGATTGTCACAGAAAGTACATAAATCATTATTTTGTTCTAAAACCTATTTTATACAACTTTGTGTTTGTGTAAAGAATTGAGTTAATTACTTTGTACTGGAAGGCTTTAACATACGATTTGACAATGATAGAGTGTGGCAGCTTAAATATTTGCTTTAGATTGTCGCTGTTAAAATGAAAGTTACTCTGTAATTTTTGAATAATATTGGGCGGTTTAGCTTTTTCTCTGATGAGTAGGTTGTAGTAATCCTTTAATTTCCCTTTCGTAACATCAAAATTATTGTCACCCACCACAAATGTTGGAGAGTTTATGGAAGGATACCTGTCATAACTTCTTAACGATAGAGGAATGGACCTGCGTAAGCCAGCCCATTCTAAAATATTTGTTTTGCATATTTTTTTAGACAGTTGATTATAAGAATCAGTACTGTTCAGACTAAATAAACAGTGGGAAGCGAACAGTTTTCCAATCTTCCTCAGTGGGAAGCGTTTCACGAAATTGCGACCACCATAACAAAAGTTCCTGATAAAATTGAGAAGGCATTGTGTACTCCGAGATATTGTAGTTGCAGTTAAAAAAGAACAGTCCCCCAACAGAGCTCAGTATGTGTTGTAGGTAGCTTTTCCAAGTTCCATTAGTCCCACTGAAGATACGTTTTGCACTCGAGATCAACCATTCTTAGCCCTCCCTCTTCGTATTCGTTTATAACTGAAGCTCTTGTTACTTTATCTACACCTTTCCAGAGAAATTTAAACAGTATTTTATTCGATTCTTTTAGCAATTCCTTGGGAGTTGGAAGGATCGAACAAATGTAAATGTACTTAGGGATAAGAAAAGATTTGATTATTGTCACCTTACCGTATATTGACAGGCCTCTAGCAGACCATATATTAATAAGTTTTTTAATTGAAACCAGTCGTTCTATAAAATTCTTTTCTTTAATCAGTTTTTGCTCATAAGTAAAATATACACCTAGAGCTTTTATTGGCTCGTCCGGCCATTTAATACCGAATGGTTTTTCTTTATAATGTCTCTTAGATCCAATCCACATGCCTTCAGTTTTTGAACAGTTAATCTTGAGTCCAGAGAGAATTTCGAATTTGTTAAGTAGTTCAAATAATCTTGCAGCCGAGCTTGTGTCAGCTAACACAGCGGTTGTATCGTCTGCAAACTGTAAAAGCTTAGTTTCCTCAGTTCCTATTGTAATTCCTTACAATAGGAGCTTAACATAGATTTTTTCTCAAATTTCGTCTATTAACTATTCATCATACTGGGACTTCAAAATCAAAATAAAAAAGGGGGGTGCCAGTATTCGTTTACGAGCTGCGCGGGCTCAAACATACCCCCTTTGAGGTAATTTTCAACACTTCCGGTTTGCTTCCTTGCAACATGGACTATATTAATGATTAGGTCTAATAACACTCAGAATTTTATTGATTGTGCGAAATGAGGCTATACACATTTAGAGTTGGAAAAGAGTAACACTTTCAATTGGCTTTTGGTACGAAAACGCATATGTTGAGGAAGCACTACCCTAAATTCGTTACCATGGTTGCAATAATTTAAATGAAAAAATGAGTATTGGCTTTATACTTTCCTTAATATCTTTTCTTCTGAACATAGAAAATTGTCCATTTTTTTTGTGTAGGCAGCCTATTGTTTTTAGAGTCAAATAAGTGAAAAAAAGAGGGGGGTCCCAGTATTCGCTTAGAAGCTATGCCATCATTTTCTGTTCCCAGGCGGGCAGGCCCATTTCCCTTTCCAGGAAAAAAACATCGTAAATCGTACAGCTGTAATTAAAGTTAGTTATTACAAGGTATTATGATTGTTAAATTATGATGAAGCTCGGAAAAATGTTCAGATAAAAGCTGCTAATCAAATAAATATACCTACCTGAGGCAAGTTTGGTGTTTACATCAAAAATTGGTCGACCGCGACCAGCACCGGCGGCACGATGCGATTTGTTTGTGGTGCACACATTTACCTCTCCACTTTCCGGATCACCGCACATGATGTACAAAAAACTACCCAACCCGGAGATAGTCAGTTTGATAGCTGAAGAGCTTTCCACATGCACTGCAACCACTATCTAGGGCTTTGGCCAGCACGTCTAACTTGATCACTCACCTGCCTCGAAAATTGCAGCTGCTGGCTTCGATGCATTTCTTTTTTGTGCTAACGCCTCCATCGCCTTCCACATCACAACAGTTCCTTTTCCAAATATTTTTTAACTTCTCTCGTCTTCCCCTTTCTTTTGAACTTACAAAAAAACCTCTTTTATCTCTCGACTTGGTGCCGATGCCGACGGTAGCCATCTTGAAAGATTGCGTGACTAGTGTTGCAATGTTATGCGCAGTAGAGATGCGCAATGCAATTCAGAGGAATGACCTTAATTGTAAGTAAAATACAACATTACTCCATGGATAGCGTTAAAATTAAACTAACTTTGCTAATTGATCTTTATGGGGCATTGTTTGAATATGGAGTAATGTTGGGAAACAGTTGTTAAATTTATCCCTGTAGATAAATGCGACAAAAGCTGTCCATATTCTTACATTGTTTACATGGTTTTGCCCTTTTCTTGTTTGAAAGCGGTTCATCGCGCATATATTACGCATTTTCTTATGGAGTAATGTGATGGAGTAATGTAGAAACCCATGTTGTTTACTGTTCTCAAATTAACTGAATGATTGACAGGCGACGCTAGCATAGCAATTTCTATATGAACATTGACTGAATAACTCTTTTATAGAGCTTCCGCATTACTTTCAGGCCTTACGAAAATACAGTCTAGAAGATTTTGAGTCGGCACCTATCTCGCTCCTCCCTTGCAACTACAAACATCACGTTTTTCTTGGATAGTTTAACACTGCCGGAATGAAAAAAAAACTTTATTGTGGCAGCCTTTATGCCATTTCTATTTGTAACATCTTTCAAAATACTTTGCTGATAGGAAACGGCCAAAGTTCAACAGGAATAATGCCGCTGATGAAAAAGATATAGAGGATACTACACACGGTGGTGCGAAGATATGAATTTTATTTTCGAGTGGCAAAACAATATTTTACTCACTCGCTGCGTTCGTAAAATATTGTTTTTGCCACAAGAAAATAAAATTCATATCTTCAAGCTGCCATATAATGTTCTTTTTATTATATAGACGAAAAGACATCGATGAAATAATAGAAGGAAATGACCGAAATTACGTCACCGATAAACTCACTTGTGAGATTATGGAAAATAAACCACTCGGGTCCCGGATGTAATTTTTATGAATTTTACGAGTGGTATATTTTCCAGTAAAACACTCGTGTCATATAATAAACATGTATACATGACAACGACAGCAATCGTATAGCATTTTTCACTTAAATACCCTCATGACTTTTCCTTAAATCTAGTGAAACAGACCACCTGTGGCATTTCTTTCTACATAGTCCACGCAAAGAAAACGTCCTCTTGCTTCTTGAGGAAAATTAAATGCCTTAAATGTTTTCTTCTGACGTTCTTAAAAGAAAGCGTTTTTGCCCAGTGGATTTTGTGGTCACGCTTTGAAATGTCACGCACGCCAGATGCAAAATTCTCCTACTGAGGATTTTACCGAAATAAAACCTTTATTACATTTTTTAGTAATAACATTAGGGCCTGTTTACATGAAGGTGGGGGACCCCAGGTGGGTGAGGTAACATGTGGTAGGTTACCCCACCTTTTTTTTTAACATGCAATACTACATCTATACCAATAAACTACTACTAAAAGCACACAAAATATACTTCCTACCATACATAAAATAAAGGCTGATACAAAGAGTGTTCAGGTACAATTACTACTATAAAATAGGATATAAGTTTTTTTTGCATTTTAATTCTCACTGCCCTTGCAAAATAACTCTGGGAATTCCTAGGAATTTGAGGTGTGAATTTTCACGGTAAATTCGGACTTGGAATTCCCAGTTTAAAAAGTTCTGGTTCTAAATTCCCAGAAATTCCCAGAAATTCCAAGTTCAAATGAAACTAGACTTGGAATTCCTAGGAATTCCTAGGAATTCCAACCTACAAGGATTTAAAAGGCAAAAATTGCTTGGAAATTCCTAGGAATTCTTGGGAATTCTTGGGAATTTTACTTACAGGTTAAACATCATGTCATCATTCAACAATTCCATTGCCAGGATTAGTACAGTATATGCACATTTAATGATAATATTATCAAATGGAGAAAGCATGAAAATTACATTTAAACAAGTTTATGACACTAATGTTCAAAATCACATCTTATGGTACATAGGGAGAACACTGACTGGACAATCCTTTCCTTAATTCTAATGGCCTTATATATGATTTAGTGTTCATAAAGTCCAATCCATTGATATTATAAATTTTTTAAATCTAAAATCAAACAAGAAAAGCCAAGAAAGATAATCCAAATTTGTCATTATGAAAAATCATTTCAGTTCAGCTTTTGTTCTTATATGCCATTACTGATGTCAAGTTAACACTCGATAAACCGGACACATCTCTACAAGAGACATGACATTACTTTTAAATAGTAAACTGCGGGCGTTTAGACGTACATGCCCATGAATACAGAAGAACCCCGGCTGTTAACTCGATACTCTAAAGGGAAACGAAAACAGTTCGAGTTTAAGCGGGGAATTCGAGTTATGGGAGTAAATTTCAGTGAAATTTTGATCAACGAAAAGCAAATTTAGTTGACTTAGCGGGGAATTCGAGTTATCGTCGGGTTAATGTTCTACTGTATTAAATTCACCAGAATCTGATCGAGTTATACGTTAAAGCTTATTCGTGTAAGATTCCATCATCCATTTGCAACAACGACTACAGTCATGTCTCCAGTAAACAAAAAGGAACCAATAAATGGTTTTCCATGCATCTTGAACTAAATTCCTGTTCATATCGGAACGATCTATAAGTTAACTTTGATCTCCAGCTTCATTATTTGAGCACGTGGTTACCATCAGAAGACACATTACGAAGCAGGAACGTACCTTTACCTTTCACAATCCAACTGACTTATCGTTCTCGGGCATGACTGGAAGCACGTTAAGTTAACTGTGACTTGGAATTATTGAGAATTCCTAGGAATTCCCATAATTTCTCATTGGTGTTTTCGGAATTCCCAATAATTCCCATAAATTCCAAAGACAGTTTCCTCGAAACTTGGAATTATTGGGAATTCCCAGGAATTCCCAAAAATTCCCACTGGTGTTTTCACCCATTCCCAAGTATTCCCAAATATTCCAAGGTTTTTCATCTTTCCTCATTTGCATGTCTTGGAATAAACTGGAATTCCTAGGAATTCCCAGAACTCTGGGAATTCATTTCGCAAGGGTACCACGGCAGAGTAACTGAAACTTTTCCCATTTACTTTCCTGATCAGCAACTTTGTTATTTGAGTTCTTAAGTTTCTTTTCTAACTGATGAACATAACTGACTTTATTTTTAATTTTAAAAAAAATTGTAAAGGAAGTACAGTTGTTAGGACATTCATAAATATGTTGCTTAGCTAAGACTAACATGTGTTTAAGAAACAAGTAGTCTTCTTTCCTTTGCCAAAGTCCAAAAAGTATATCGCTGTCTGAAAGGTGTCTTAAGAATATGCTTAATTGATTACTCCAAGTAATAAAGTCCGACCAGAAACTCTTAGTACAGGAACATATAATTAATGTCTTACTGAATTCCAAAATGTTTTATAAAATTCTGCAGTTAGACCATCATCGCCTGGAGATTTACAGTTTTCAAAGGATTGAAGGCAATCGAAGCATTCCTTAACTCTCAACTTTCCCTCACAGGCACTTTTTATGTGTAATGTTAGTTTCAGAATTCCTGATGTCTGAAAAAAAGTGGGATCAGCGACTTCCTCTTCATCATTTGAGGCGTATAAGTCTGAGTAAAAGTTCTCAATTTCTGCCATGATTCAAGATAATTGTACCTTTGCTTGTAAACATCCTGCGAATACAGCTCTTCTTTTCCCTGTTAGATTCAAGCCCTAAAGAGTATCTATTGCTTTTCTTGCCCTGTTCATACCAAGTTGCTCTTGACCTGAGAATTGCACCTTTAGCAATGTAATCCAAATGAGAGTCATATTTGTTCTTTAATTTTTCTAGGGCTTCTAAGTTGGATGCTCATTGGTCAGATATCAAAGTTTCCTCTGCCTGTTTTAACGGTACCTCAACTTGCAGCAGTTCTTGTTTTTTCTTAAAGGCCTTGTCTTTGCTTTATTTCATAGTAAATTGTCTTATGGGGTATTTAATTAAGTTCCATAAATCTCTTTTATCGGTCACACCAATAAATTCCACAGCCATTCCGGTATTTTATGTTCAATCACAGAGATATAGTTTTCATTCTCAATTAAGCTAGAGTTAAATTTCCAATAATTTATGAAGGGCCTCGCCTTGGTTCATCGAGGCTATTGAAGGATATAATTATAGCCGAATGGTCTGTCCTAATGGCAGCCTTAATGCTCGTTTCCTCTTCCACATCCTAACAGAAATCACTGATTAACCAAAAATCTAGATGCCTTTGAATTAGAGGTTTCTTTTGCCTCCAGGTGAAAAGTGTGCTGTCTGGGTTTCAAGTTCTCCATATATTGATTAAATCATAATTTAAACAGATATCATTAAGAAGTTTCACTGATTCCTTTTCCTTAGGTGAGCCACCAGCACAGTCAAGATTTTGGTCCATAATTTGTAACATTATAGTCTCCTCCAATTATGATTCTTTGGTCTTTAATTGAGTGGTAATAAAATCGTCCAACTTCTGCTGTAGCTCATCAAAGAAATTGCATTGCTCTTTTATTTTGTTAGTTGCATATATGTTAGCCAAGATGTAATCAGAACCCAGTACTTTGGCATTCAACAAAATGTAATGACCGTTATCATCCGTTATTATAGATTTCATTCAAATTCTAAGCTATCCCTTACCAGAACTAACACCACAGCTGTGATTCAAGCCATGTGCAAAAAACACTTTTAAACTTCTTTCGTACTGTAGGTTTCTTGTAGGAATATACTGGTAATATCCACCTTTTGTTTTTGAAGCCAAATAAGTAGAGCCTGTCTCTTTCCAGGGGAGCAAATACCGTGAGCATTTAAGGAGAGTATTTTAAAATCTAAAGTAGCATTCTCTCGTACCATTGTACCTGATTAAATATTGAAAAAGTTCCATCTGCTAAGTTAGCAAGAATGATTACAGGTGTTAGCATAGTAAATGTGAGAAAACAGTTATTAAGTATTGTACCCCACCTAACATGTAAATGTGATTGCATTATAATGAGAGATTATATAGACAGGCAGGCTACCCCACCTAAGCTGGTTATCTCACCCATCTGGGGCTCCCCACCTCCATGTAAACAGGCCCTTAGTCTATGACTCAGCATCTATCTTTTGGAAATTAATGTTAAATCAATTCTTTTTCTTGTCCAACAGGAAGTAACTACAAGAGTGGTAGAGTGAAAGAGGTTTTCATAAGTGGACACGCTGTGTTTTAAGAAGCTAGAGGACAGGAAATCAACTGGTCTGATGACAGTGCAAGGCAATTGGATTATGGAGAGGATAGACTAAAGGGCAAACTAGACAGCTGGCTGGATGACATCACATGCTGCACCAAGTACAGGAACCCTATTAGGCAGATAATGGAGAGCTTGGACTTGATGAGAACAAAAGTATGCATGTGTAAGTGTAAAATGCAACATCCTTTGGGTGACATATGCACCTTGTGCAAGAGTTGGGTTGTGGATAGTGGAGAGCCTTGCAACACCTAATTGTATTGCATGATATTTTAATTGACTAACAAGGGTATTTTTGAAAAATCTTAGTTAAATATTATCATATTGTCTAAGTAATAACAATAGCTATAACATTCTAAGTCCAAATAATAAGAAAAATTTCTGGCCCTGCCCGGGAGACCTGAATGAGGGGTACAGCTGGCCTGGGGTTTTCCTCCTAGGTGCAAGTGGACATACAGGGAGGTTTTTCACCCAGCTGTTGTTCCACAACCCCCATTCACTCAACATTTTCTTTAGACAGTAATCATGCAGTTACTCAACTTTGTTGTATGACTGAAAAAATGATCAAATTAGAAATGTAAAGGGGCATTAAAGGTTTTCTTTAAATTTTATTTTTATTTTTAGATTGAAACCTTTACACATTTCCAAAATCTTTGGCAAGTGTTGATTTTACACCATGCACAGCTGTGAAGTGCAGCAGCACATCGGTTGGAGAACACAAAGAGAACTTTTGGAATTAGTTTTCAGTCACCCTAGCAACATATTCCAAATTTTTTTTAATGCAAGTGTACAGACTTTTGGTTACCGTCACATTCTGTTTAGTTTTGTATTAATAATTAGGCATTATTAATATTTATTTTTGATATCTTTATTTCTTGGTGTTACAAAGTTCCCTCTTAATATTTACACTTACTCCCTCTTAATATTCACAGCAAAAGTTAGTGATCTTTAACACTCTAGGTTTTCGTTCCTCAGTGGACTAGCATGCTGATATTTGCAGGCAGTAATGTGCCATTATCAAAACTAGTAACACATTTTGAGTTATTACTATTTTTTCTTTTTGGGAATTGTAACATCAAGTAATACAGGGCTATTTTGTTTTTAAAGTGCTAATGGGCTTCCATTTATTACCTAAAATGTTAGTTTTTATCTAAGTTTCAGATCTCACAAGATATAGGAGCCCATCACTTGGCCATGGGCTGGTCATGTTTAAATCTAGCCAACCTCATCCCTGCCAGGCTGTGTAGGCTCTGCCTCTGAGAAGGTGTGTTTCTGATGTCCTCTGAGATACTGCAACTGAGAAATCCTGGGAAACTTTATCTGATCCTGTAATTCATGCTGGGGGCAGTTTGACACTTGGAAGATTTGGCCATTTGTTCTCAAGTGCGGAGGACAGTCAATGTGGAGGAAGGTGAGAGTTTGCCTCTTATGTTCTTGGGGCTGCATTCATTTTGTCATAATCAGGCTACCCACACATTTTTTCAAATAAAAACGCATTTCGACCCAAGAAGGAGCTTGTCTGCAAACAATATATCTGGAAAGGTTCATCTGTCTTGGATTTGATTTACAGGGGTGCTAGCGTTGTGCTCAAAGGCTTAAGGAAAGGTGTGTGGAAGGAGGACTCGTTGGCAAGGACTGGGCACTAAATTGCACTGGTTTTTCACAAACTGCATCAAATTGAGCTGATAGTCGCTAAAAATCTCTCTAATGAGGGCAACTGGTTATGGATTTCTCTTTTAAACCTAAACCTCACGTAGTATAAACAGATAGCTTTCCAAAAGTTGTATAATAAGCTGTTTTGTTCTTAATTTAATTTTCCCCAAAAAGCGTCATAATTCCCTTGTAGATTTTGAATCATTAAACCATATCAGAGGGCAAACAAGACAGCTGGCTGGGCAATGGACTGGGCAAACTAGATCTGGCTGCTGGATGACATCACCTAGTACAGGAAGTGTCAATGGAGAGGATGGATTAGATGGCAAGTGATATGAGACATCATGTGTGCCTGGTTCAAAAGTTGGGTTGTAGATTGTGGAGAGTTTTGCAACCCCTGGTTTGTATTGTGCGATAATTGTATTGACTAGAAATCTTAATTTAATATTATCTTACCATTAGTATCGTTATGAACAATAACAATAATACTTTTCTAAGTCCTGATGGCAAAAATGATTTAAAAAATTTCTGGCCCTGCCCAGGAGGCCTGAATGTGGGGTACAGCTGGCCTGGGGTTTTCCTCCTAGGAGCTAGTGGACGTACGGGGAGGTTTTTCACCCAGCTGTTGTTCCACAACCCCCATTCACTCAAGATTTTCTTGAACAAAAGAACAGAACTTTAATATTATAGATCACAAAAAAATGTACGTCAATCATTTAATTACACAATTATTGAATGACTGAAATAACTTCCATATAACATGTCTGTAGGTCTGGAGTCCAAATGTTTTTAGATTGAAACCTTTTCAAGTTTCCATTAATCTTTGCAAATATTGATATGATCTCTGGGGTCTATAAGAAATTTTCTGGGAAACAGTGGAATCTTAAGAAATTATATTTAAGCATTTTAAGGGGGGTTGCTTAAAAGTAGTCTAAGATGTCCAGAAATTTTCTATCAAAAAAAAAAATATTTTGGGGAGTCTTCATTATTGTAGGTAAGGTAAAATTTTCCAAAATCCTTTATATTTACATGCATGTAGTCTGACTTTTTTCAGTCATGTGATAAATTGGAAGTAATTCCTTGATTGTAAAAAAAATTCCTCAATAATATACGTAATTAGTCCAGTGTGTGTGTGCCACCATTGTACAAACAGAGGCCATTGGGAAATGACAATAATATTATTTACGAGCATTTTTACATTTGGGACTGGTTTCATTGAATAAATCACTTCTATACAAAGGACTGTAAAGTTTCGATCTTTAATTGGCAAGTCATTCCTAGACACACGTTTGTACAACCACTTATCGATAAGGTTTAAAGCTTCCATCACAAGATTCCACTGAGCAGTGGTTTTGTTTAACACAACATCTTAGTAGTAGCTTATGACTGCAGCAATAGGAGTCAAACAATCTCATAAAGCTTAGGAAAGGTTAGGGTCACATTTCAAGGTCAGGTTTGTGTTTCATTATGTTAACAGTAAATCAGTCTGACAATTAAGGGGGGAGGACACTTGTGAGGTTGCTGTTGGAAGGTTGCTATGGTTACCTCCTTGTCCCTTTCTTGATAGCTAAATGTCCTTGCCATCAATTTTTTAGACAGCAATTCCCATGCTCATCTGTTAGTGATGAATTTAATAATCAACCAATGGGTTATATCAGATGTTATTCTTATTTTCTGAATATCTTTCTTTCCCCTGGAGATTTTAGTAGGAGGGTGTGGGTCCGTGGGAGGATTTTACAGGGAAATTACACACTCATAGAATCATTTAGACTATTACATCCAGGAACCCACTGCTGCAGTGTTGTTCATTTGAAACACGAGTGGTCACATCAAGTTGCAACTTCAAAATTTTTGCCTTTTCAAACTTTGCTGAATTAACTTTGTTTCATTTTATGGCTAATGATAGACAAAAGTGTTATGCATTTCTTGAGCAACAGGAGAATAGAACACTAAAATAGAAAAGATTTCTTTGGAATTCTTCAAAAATTCAAGTTGCAACGAGAAAAGAAAAGCAGCCAGATATTAGCTTTGAGTCGGAGAGAATTTACGTTCCCTTATCTCTCCAAGCTCTTGTTCAAAGTATCAATGGTCATTTCCAAGAAAATAGAGTAAGATTTTGTGCTTTCTGGAACAAGGGTCATCGATAGGATAATGTGTTATTGCATCATTTTACTCTTAAGGAAAGCATGTCAGGTCTTATTAATGAAGGTAGGGAAAATGACATATCAGTATTTTGGCCTGAAATAGAGTAAAGGTACCCAGGACACATGCTAGACAATAATAATGTTATCATAATTCTACAATAATTACCTTTCTTCAATACATTAAGGTTACCACATTTGTCAGCACATCAATTAGGTGACCACATTTTTTTCTCCTTTGGTTTGTCAGTTTTCTTTACTGCTCTGGCAATTTTAATTAGAGGGTTAAACACGGGGTTTCCTCAAACGTCATTTTACGGGGTAGCAAGTAAAGGCAGTGCAGAATGTGAGCTGTTTTCTCAAGTTACATGTTTAGATTCCTTTGATGCTGAAAGCTGGTAACCTGGTGTTTTTAACTGCTCATTGGAATCTTGTTTAACATCACTGGGAATGCTAGGTGGGATCAGATGTTTTCATCATTAATAATTAATAATTGATCAATAATTAATCAAAATTTTTTGACAGCATGTTGAAATCAACACATTGCTACCAAAATTTCACCGATTTCAAGGACAGGCATTTTCTGCCCTCCTGACAATTAAGAGCAATGCTACTTTTTACTTATTCAAGAAATCTGGGAAAAAATCAGCTTCAGATCCAGCTTTTTTCACATTAAGGGCACATAATGTTGCTAGCAATGTGTTGTTCCTGTTTTATAAGCAAGGTGAAGCAGTTAAAAACTACAATATCAAAATTTGATGAAATGATTGATTCTTTTTTATGTTCTCTAGGGTAAAAATACTTTGCTTGGGCGGAAAACAAAGTAAATCCAAATTTATCACTGAAATGCAAAAGATTTAGTTTTTGTCACAGTTCTTATATTATCAGGATTCAGCCTGTTGGTACCCTGGGAGTAATTCAGGGAATCATATTTAACTTTGAAATTAAGTTTGCTTTCAAAACTTAGTTGTTACGGTTGGGTGGGGATGTGTTTGGTTATAATGCTTCCCTTGCTTATATTAATTATATTATTATCATTATCATTATCATTATTATTATTATTATTACTTTTATCATTTATCATTAGACCATTGGCACAATTGCTTCACACAACTGCAAACTACCAGAGGATTCTTTAGTTATTCAAGGATCCTTTAGTTATTAAAACTTTGATTCGTTTAATTTCTTTGGGATCACTGAATTTAATTATGGAACCTAGGAGAATTAATAGGAATTCTGGTAGTCTTTTGTAGTCAAGTGAAGCCGTTGTAAACATTGTCTATTGAAATCCTATATCCTTTACACAGCAAATAGCAAGCCCATTAGCATCTCAAGTAGGACTTTTAACCAGGCATTAATTAACATTAATTAAACCCTCACAAGCATAAATCATTTATTGTTGAAGACTAAGTGATTCTGTATTGGCAATAAAAGAGGGGTCAATTTAATTATTTGACACATACACAGACAAAAAGAGAGCTTTAAGGTTTAAGTTCATTATCCCATACAACATACCACAAGGCATAAGTTCTTCCTGCATCTGCTTATTAAGAGTTTACCATCAAACAGAAACCAAACGGAAGCAATTTAACAAATCCATAAAGTACTGAAAAACTGTTTTTCATGCAAGGTTAATTTACAATAACACAAAGTACTGGGTGTCAACTAAGTGCCATTAATATGGTTAGATTTTGTCAAAGGCATAATACTTATTTAATACTGTTTAAGGTCATCACTGGTCTGTTTTTCATCCTCAGCTGTCATCTCGTGCAAATCTAGAAAACAAAGTAGCACCTAATTTCACAACTTACACAGTTGCAGCTTTGCAATGGTTTTACCATTGGAGAACACGAAGAACTTTTAGAATAGCTTTCAAACATCCTAGCAACATTATTCAAGACGGCATAATTAACACTTAGCTATTAGTGACCATCACATTTTCTTAATTATGTTCAGATAATTATTTTATAATATGCATGTCTATATTTCTTGGTGTTACATAAGTTCCTGCTTAAATATCATGTTGTTATTTAGTTGTTTTTTTTTACTCTAGGTTTTTTCTTCTTAGCAGTAAAAAACTAGTAAAAAAAGTAGGGTTATAAGTAATTTTTTTTCGGAATTTTACTGTAACACCAAGTAATATAGGGCTATTATGTTTCTAAAGTGCTAATGGGCTTGCATTTTCTACTTAAAATCTTAGCTTCCTATTTAATTTCAGATCTAAGGTGGCACACTGACAAGATTAGGAGCCCATCACTTGGGAAGTTCATGTTTAATCTAGCCAACCTCGCTCCTGCTGGGCTGTGGAAGCTCTGCCTCTGAGAAGGTGTGAATTCTGATGTCCTCTGAGATATTCCAATGGAGAAATCCTGGGAAACTTTATCTGATCTTGTAATTCATGCTGGGGGCAGTTGGGCACTTGGAAGATTTGGCCGTTTGTTCCCAAGTGGGGAGGACAGTGTGGAGGAAGGTGAGAGTTTGCTTCTTATGTTCTTGGGGCTTCATTCATTTTGTCATAATACTACCCACACCTTTTTCCAAAAAAAAAAAACAAAACAAAACAGTAAGGTGCTTGCCTGCAAACAGTATGTCTGGGAATGTTCCACTGCGGTAGGATGAAAATCGGGGGTGCTAACATTGTGCTGACTAACGAAGTAAGGAGTCGATGGAGGATTCGAGGACAGAGGACTGGACATTGAATCTCACTGGTGTGGCGTGGGTGGATTTTTACAAATGACATCAAATTGAACTGATAGTCATAAAAATCTCTCTAATGGGGGGCAACTGGTAATGGAGTTCTCTTCTAAACCTAAACATTTCACATCTACCTCAAGCTTGCTTAGGCCTAATAATAAATGACCGTTCAAACCATCGCAGAGGATATATGCAAATCAATTATTATCTTAATTATCATTTCATTCTCATATTTCCGGCTTGAATTATCAAAAACTGATCAGAACTAAGGTTTTATTACATCAACATCTGTTGTTTTTTTGTCTGTTGTTTTTCTGTCAACTAGAAACAACAGTCAAACTATCGTGGCTGTTGATGTTAAAGACTGACTTCTCTTTGATATTATTTAGACCTTCGGAATCGAAAGCAAAATAACTAAACCGCTTTAATTTATGATTCAATTGTTATTTTAATCATCATTTCATTCTCATATTTCCGGCTTGAATTATCTAAAACTGATCAGAACTAAGGTTTTATTACATCAACATCTGTTGTTTTTGTGTCAACTGGAAATAACAGTCAAACAAACTTGGCTGTTGATGTTAAAGATTAACTTCTCTTTGATATTACTTAAGCCTTCGGAAACCTAGAAAACTAAACCGTATTAATTTAGGATCAAGTTATTACGATTAAATTAACTTGGTTAATCAGACTGCTGTGGAAGTCTTCTCTATTTTCTTTTTTGAAAGGAATATTGAGTAGATTTCCTTAGCTTGTGTGATAAATCAAGTTAATTTGACCTTCATGCTTTAGGTTCGGTTGTAGGCATAAATTTATAAACAACGTTTTATCATAAGCACAGATTTTAGTATCTTCCTTAAATTTTCAGCTAATTTCATTCAGCAGTGACTTCAATTGATACATTAAAATCGGCTTTCCCATAAGGGACTGGAAGATGCTTCTTATTTCTTTCTTTCTTTTTTAATTTAAACAACGCGTTTGACTAGTTCCAGTCTTTTGTTGGAAACCTGATGTTAAGTATCCATTCTGGTCACGACAGCTGAGACATCTCTAGGGAAGTTGGCTCAAATTACTATTCCGGCAAATTTTCATTTATGCGGATACTCATCGCGGCTAGCTGCATAAATTAAGACTTAAATCAAATCCAAGTTTTTTCCAGTTAACATTTAATTTTACTTTATAAGATAAAAAATTATATTTCCACTAATTTCCGTAATTTCCTTTTTCGTTTCGAAATGCGAAAATGTGTCCGTTATTTTCATTAGAAGTAAAAGGATCCAAAATTTAACTTTAATGAAATATTTATTTACAAAGTCGCTCTAGATCTAATCCCTTTGGCGAAATTTGAAGGCGAAATCTATTCGGTACTGATTCTAAATAACGGCATCCTAATTCATAATAGGGCGGGCAAATTTAGATATTAAGAAACATTAAGACCAAAACTCAATCGCGGCACATCGGCATTTTAGGATAAATGATAATAAACGGCGTTAGAATAAAATCTTATTTGAACTAAACATTAATCACTAAACATTAAAATAGGGCGAGAGAACCTCAGCATTAGTTGTTTCGCAGAGGAGAGATTATTATTGACTTGTGCTCTTTGGTGAAGTTTGTGAAATGAAGGTCAGTCACACCAGCGCGATTCTTTGTTCAATTCTCTGCCTTCGTTTCTGACGGAGACCCTCTGAAAAGTGACTTAACACTCTGTAGCACCCTCTTTTTTCTTGTCCGAGTCTCTGGATATTTTCACGATATAGTGACTTTGTAGGTACGCGTCTTCAACCAAAACAAATTATATTTTTCGCTGAGAATTATTTTTGGCCGGTGTGGTATTGTGACGCAAATGAATGAGACCCTGAGGGCATGAGGAGCAAACTCTCACTTTCCTCTACGCTGCCCACCCCACTTGGGAACAAACTGCTGAATTTTCTAAGTGTTCAACTGCCCCCAGCTTGAATGAAGGGATCAGATAAAACAGACCAGGATTTTAAAGTTGGAATATTAAATGAGGACAGAAGAATGAACACCGACTCGGAGCAGAGTGGAAGCAGCCCGACAGGGGCGAAGAAGGCTAGATTACGTTTTTTTTTTATTGTAAATAAAAGGAACAACAGAGACAAGCTTTATTTCTTCAATAAAGTATTGCTATCTTAAGTACCCGTGCTGTTTACTTTGTAATCCAACTACTTGAGTGAACCAGACAAACACCCTAAAGGCTCGGACACAGTAAAACATTGCGCGCGCAGTAAAGACCTGTTTACACCAGCGACATAAACACAAGCACAAGTTAAGTGCGGACGTAACAGGACAAGAATAAACACAAACACAGGAGAACGTACGCACATATTCTTTCTATTCTCACCAGTAATTCACGCATTTAAAGCACAAGTACAAGAAAACCAAACGCGGTCGTTTCATTCTTCTTGCGCTTGCTCTTTAATTTTGTGAATCAGTGATGATCAAGAACTGAGATTAAGTGTGTTCCTTCTTCCCATGTTTCTGCTTATGCTTTTGTTGTTGACGATCTCACTGAACTCAGTTGTACCGGTTTTGCTTGCGTTTATGTCGCTAGTATAAACTAATCTTTAACTTACACCGTTTTCCAACCAAGCGATTGTTGCATTCAATGTTGTTGAATTAAACAAATTGCTTTTGTTTACACATCGCAAGCAACAATCTCAGCGCTAAAAGACGACGTAAATTTACTGCGCGCAATGTTTCTATGTGTCCGAGCCTTTACGTTTGAGAAAACCATAAGTACTTCAACAACAAATTACAAGTGTCGTTGCGAACTTGGAAAAACAAAACACTATTAAGAAAACTTTCGCCCATGCAAATTCTTATAATTTTGCTGATAAGCAACACTTTAGGGTGTTTCGACTGAGTTTTTCGGAGACCATACCGATATTTTTCATTCATATTAAAAAGTAATTTTATCTTTGTGTGATTGCTGTGAAGTTTTCACCACTGAATGATTTTAGATTGAATAGCCGTGATAAATTGTTTAATAAAAAAGTTCTAAATGACTCAAATTAATATCACACTTCGCTGTTGGAAATTTTGGTGTTTTTTCTTTCATGCGTTCCTGAAAACTAAGCTGTTATCTCACCACCTGTCTAAGTGCAACTTTATTCTAAATTTTGGTTATTAGCGCTTCTCTGTATATCTCTAGAACCGCTTGACAGAATTCTTTTTAAACCTCATCAAATAATCTTCATGAAGTGCATAATAATGTCTGAAACTTTCATTAAGATTGATTCACTGTAACACCTTGAAATTTCAAGGCAAAAGTAGCCTTCAAACCGGCCAAAAATCTGCTTTAGTACAATACTCATCGTTTTGACGTTATGCTAATTTTTCCAAATTAATGCGGATCATGCATACCTCCAAGACTAGTACACTTTAGTTTGAATTTTGTTGCAACTTTTGAATGTAAAACATTGACAATATTCCCACTAAGGCGAATGAAAAATATCGGTATGGTCTCCGAAAAACTATACTGAAACACCTCAAGGTCTTTCTCAAACTCGCACCAACACTCGTACTTTCAAGTTAAAGCACTAGCTGGTTTAAATCAAGGGAGAGAGAGAGCTAAGTTCTGTTTCTGATAAACCCTTGGTAAATCTTTGTGGTAAAAATCAGACTAATCTTTAAAAAACGCCTTGCTTTTCGACGCAAGGTACGCCACAAATAAGTGATTTTCAGAAAATAAATAGAAAAAAATATCTTGACTTATGAAATAAAATGGTGCAGTCTTCCTTGAAGTGGCCATCAGGGTCGTCGGGCAGAGACAAACGCCTTGCGTGACGATCTCAAGGACAACTGCAAACAAGACTACGATTCTAAAGTAAACTGGAAGTAATAAGAAATCATAACGCACTCCTTTGTGGCGCATTTTGCGATATGGACAAAGCATTGATAAAGTAAGTCTGAAATTATACACTAAGCGTTATCCAAGACCTTTTTCTTGATACTGTGAACTTTTTTTACTCCCCAAGTGATGAAACCCTACTCTAAATTCCTGTTTTCTTATTCTAACCACCCTTCCAGCTTCAAAACGTACTGGTTGTGTTTCAAAAACGACTCCATAGTTCAAGGCGCAAAAAGCATTGTACCCATTCCCCTTGCAGTTTGGGCAATGCAAGGCAGATTTGAGATTCATCTTAAAAGTTCACAGTAAATAAACCAAGAAATAAACTAGCACAGACATGCAATCCACCAAGACTATACAGTCGAGAAAAGTCATTCAATCAGACATAAATCAAGTCAAAGTCAATAAATCACTAAATAATTCAGTCAAAACGTCAATATCCCAGTCGAGCAGTAAGTATCGGTATGTCATGGAATCAGCAAGTAATGAGGAAAATTATTGATTTTACATAGTTGCCATATTGGATTTTTTAAAGGGGTTAACTCATGATTTTGGTCAAAAATGGAAATATCTTCTTTGTTTTTGGACAGAATAGGCCGTAAAATAATGTTTGATGACCACTAAGCAAAAAAAGGCCTTCCTAGACTATAAAAATATTCATTTTACATAGCCGCCATATTAGTTTGTCATGGAATCAGCAAGTAATGAGGAAAATTATTGACTTAAGATAGTTGCCATATTGGATTTTTTTAAAGGGTTAACCCATGAAATTGATCCGAAATTGGAAATTTTTCATTTGTTTGTTTTTGGATATACAGTATTAAGTCTAGAAATAATGCATCAGATCATCTAGTTAAAAAACCACCCCTCCTTGACAATAAAAAAACTCAATTTTAAATAGTCGCCGTATTGATATTTTTTCAAAGGGGTTAGCCCAAGATTTTGGTCAAAAATTGGAAATTACCTTTTGGCTTTTGCACAAAATGGACCTGAAAAAATGTTTAATGATCATCTAGTTGGAAAACAATGCTCCTCCCCACAAACAGCTGCTGAGAATCAAACCACATTCCTTTCCCTTTGTGTTTGCGATCTAACGAACAAACCAATCATGTATAAGAAACTTGACAATACGTGAGCCGCAGGGCCCTAGGAAGCAAACACGCTTCTCAATTTTCGACAAATCAATCGATCACGATAAATCTGTTCGAGCTCTGTGTCTGCAGGCAATGAAAAGGTTAATTTGCAGAAAAGTTTGTTTTAAGCGGTTAACAAAGTTCCAAGTGGAAAAAAGGTTGATAGGCCTACAAGACTCTTACCAGGATCTGTTGGTTCTTTTTAATGTTCTAAGCCGGATGTACTGATTGTGTTGATGTACATGTGAAGACTAAACTCTCAAGGGTACTGATTCAAATATCAATGAGCGATTTCCCGAAACTATACCAGGCAACTTTATACATCCTTGTTGTGCATCACATTTGCTCCACTTGCTTGCTGCTGCTGCTGCTGCTGCTGATCTCATAAATTTTGAATAGGACTCCACCATGGCAACACTACTCTAGTTGATTGCTTTTTATCATGCTGCAATTATGATTGTTCTGTCATTCACAAATGGGCCACCAATAAAGGCAAAGTTGTGATTGGAGGAGTCAATATACTGCAAACATGGTGCGAACACCCTCCAGAAAATGGGACCTGAATTCTAATTGGCTAACTGTGGGAAAGGAATGTGGTTTGATTTTTAGCAGCCGTTTGTAGGGAGGAGCGTTGCGAGACGACACTAAAAATGGCTGTGTAACAGACTACCAGCCAGCCAGTTAGTAAGTAATTCCATTAGCCAATCAAAGGTGCCAGCAATTTAACGATTAATAAGTCAGTTTTTCTTGCAACAAATCATTCAGCCCGTATAAATTTTTGTCCAAAGTCAGTCAATCAGTCAGCCAGCCAGTTAGTCAACAAGTCAGTCTATTAGTCAGTCTGTCAGTCAGTCAGTCAGTCAGTCAGTCAGCCAGTTAGTCAACCAGTCATCAGTTAGTCAGTCTGTCAGTCGGCTAGCCAGCAAACCAGCCAGTCAGTCAGTAAGTTAGTCAGTCATTCAGTCATTCAGTTTGTCTCAGTCACACTGCAGTCACTCAGTTAGTCATTTAGCAAATGAGTTGGTCAGATAGTCAGTCAGTCAGTCGGCCAGCCAGCCAAAATGTCAGTCAATCACTAAGCCAGTCAGTCAGCCAGTCAGGTCGTCAATCAGCAGGAGTATCAGGGGTAATTATTACTGATGCTGACTGTATAAGTGATAACGTAGATTGCATGTCTGATCTTACCTACAGGCAGTTTTACATCTTTCTATCCTGACCCATGTGAAAATTACATCTTCAGAACTTTGAACAAAGTTCTAACCAAAGTGCTGACAAAGTTTAAAATTTGAAGTAGTTTTCAAATTTCAAATTTTGCAAAATTGCGAATGATATTTTAGTTATTCAGCCTATTTTAATGTTTTAACAAAGTTGCTGTTTTGGCTAAAATTCTGGACTTGTTGAGTTCAGAGACTGCCATTTTGAGTTGGCAATTTTCTTTTCAGCTAAACTTAAATCATGGCTTTCTGTTGTTATCCTTTTTCAAATGTTTTAAGTGCAATGTAGTGTACATAAGGTTCTTTGAACGAGAAAATGGCTTGACTGAATAATAAAAATTATAATAATATGAAACTTCAATGCCCATCAGTGTACATGTTGGTGACACAACGATTGTGAACTTAAATTAAAAGGCTGTCAAATAATTGGGTCATTGTGAAAGTGTACTTCTTTGACAATGACTTTGCAATACAATTTTGCACATGAAGGTCATATAAAACTGCTGTAAACTAGCAGAACTTAGCTCATATCTATAACATAACTGTGGCAAAACTGATCAAAAGCAAAATAATACTTATCCAGGAATAAAATGTTGGCATGATTAAGTTTCAAGCCAAATTTTTAGACACACAACAAACTAGGATTATAAAATTATAAAATAATTGAATTTTTATGTGCATTTTCATAGTCAAATTTATTATCAAATAGCAGCATTTTTTCAACACCTACAATGGGTTGTAGGTTGAGTGACATCCACTAAAATTGCTCAAAATATGCTTAGTTGTCAAGATTTAAACAGTACTACTTTGAAAGTTTTCCTTCATTTTGTGAAGACAGTGAATTGGACGGCTCCTTAAATGGTTTAGGGTCTAGTCAATTTTTACAAATGCATTTACTTATCAAATGTTCTGATAGTAAATAGATCCAATCACTTTTTATCAGTTAACTGCTCCAAGTCAATAATCGAAATTTTGTTCAAAAACTTACTTTCTGGAAATTTTATTAAATCAGAAGTTGAAACTTTTTGCCTTTTATTTTTTACTTAGTACCGGGTACTAATTTTCAACAAAATTGTATCAATGAATCTTGTGCCAAAAAACAGTGCACAAAGGAAACTCCATACACCTTGAATCATGCAAATGATGTAGTAGACTACTGGGTGTATATACCCACACAAACCAACCCCTTAAAGATACCCTCTATTATTAACTCCTTAAAATGCATCCAAATGCATTTTAATGTAATGTCCTGGATAAGATTAGTAATTGTCTTTTGAACAAGCCAGCCACATTTTATTTATCTGGTTCACTCAAGAGCTGGATTACAAAGTAAACTATGCAGCCCACACAGTACTGGAGATAACCTCTGAATTATCCTAAACATTGAAGACTTGATCCAGTCTGTTTGTGGCATGTGCATCTGATCTGGAAGAGAAAAAAATCACAAATCTACATAAGCAACAGGATAAAACTATATAAAGTCAGGGGTCTCAAGTAGCCAGCTGGTTAAAACAGAGACTCTGTAAAACTGTATCAACAAAGGGGCTTATAAGTCCCCCAGAAAATCTTGAATTTTAAAGCACTAAAATTCATTTGTCGGTTGATGGTGCTTATTGAAACGTTACTACAGTGGAACCTCTATTCAGGGGACACCCTCAGAACTGAAGTGTCCCTTAAATAGAGGTTGGACAAGAGGTTTGTTAATAATTGACCAACAAAGGATTTATTTAAGTTTTGGAATCTGCTGCAGTCATCATTTTTTAAGCAGCTACATAAAAAATCACAGTCCACTTTTCTCTGACAAATTGTTGCATTGTTGTCCCTATAAGTGCAGTACATCAATTTTAATTTGAGAGATTATTATTGTTCATATTATTATTGTGAAAGCTGCAATCATTATGATCAGTGTACACTTTAACTTATCAACCCTCTTTGTGGTCAGTCACGTTCTGCGTACTAAGGTGTCCCCTGAATGGAGGTAACACCTGGGATTCAGGACTTAGAAAAAGTCTTCCTTCCCTCTGAATAGAGTGTCCCTTCAACAGAGGTATCAGATAAAACGAATATGTGAATATTTGCCCTGGGCCAAATCTAACATCCCCTGGATGGAAATGTCCCTTGATTAGAGGTGTTTCAAAGAAGAGGTTCCACTATATAATATTCTATTTATCAGTTCAATTAAGAACCAATACTTATAAAACAGGTTCCGGTTCCTGAAAAGCCGATTAAACTAATCTTCCCATTAGCAGTTAATCCACGATTAAATTTCTTATTCCCCGGATAACTAATCATGGGTTAAAAAGTATCCCACAATTAACTAATCCTAGGGTAGTGCTATAAAACCCGGTCTAACGAGTTTTTTGACTGCCTGCTTCTAAACAGAATATGGCATGAAAAATTGGCAACAGCACATGGTTTCTTCTTGTCTGCCTTTGGAGATTGTCTTTTAGGATTTCTACTAGTTAATTGATTGACTCTCAGTCAAACCTATATCTGCTACGAAGTTCTTCGTCTGTTAGTTGGTTGAGGTAAATTTCTTGCTGTTGGAACTATCTTTTGCATATCTGTGAAACAGTAAGTCTGCCATTTTGTATGTTTTGACAAACTTTTCCCCACAATTAGTGAGTTGATTACCCTCGCTAGGTGGGTTAAATTTAACATGCAGTTTCTTCTTAGATTAGTCTTAATCATGCTTTCAGGAACAGAATCTATTTGTGGGATAATATTTATTCCGCGATTAGCGATATTTAATCCTGGATTAGCTATAATTGGCTTTCCAGGAACAGGGGCAAGAGCTATCATCTACATTTATATCAATGATAACAACAACAACAACAACAATAATAATAATAATTATTATTATAATGTCAATAACATCGTGATGTAATTGACCAATCAGATCAATAACCAGAGTGTAATACCATCAACTGACGTGATACAACACACTTTGACTCTGAAGATGACTACCGCACAGGTTGTCGAAATGTCAGTCACTGTCAACAACAACAGTCCTATTCAGCACTACGTTCACCTGGATGATCACCTGGATGACCACCTGGATGATTTAGTAATACTTGATTTTTAAATTGATTATTGTAATTTTTTTTTTCTTCCTTTTTTGGAATGAATTTTTTCAATCGAAAGTAAGTGTCTCTTTTTTAATCAAAAGGAATTCTGCAAATAGTGTTTTGATTTTAATAGTTTTTTAAGTGAAATTGATTGTAAATAAGATTCTTTAGTTTAGCTTTGTTATAATTATTTTGTTTTTCGTATATATGATATATTTTTAATGGAATGAATTTTTTTTTTTTTTAAATTGAAAGGAATAATGTAAAAAATAATAGTGCTTTGACTGAATAGTTTTTTTTTTTTTAAGTGAAGTTAATTGTAAATAAATTTTTTAGTTAGCTTATTTATTGTAAAGGCGTTGAAATAAAACTGAATGATTATTATTAAATTTAAAAAAAAACTCAACCTACTTTTATAGTCATATGATCAGAAATGCCCAATTTAACCGGGACAGGTCCCTTATCAAAATGCCACTCAATTTACTAGTTACATTCTGTTTTGCTATGCTAGTAGTATTACCAATGAAGGTACACAAACCAACCTAGTGACTTCTCATCTCTTTCCTGTGGTAATGATCTCCACTCATAAACATGCATCTAACAATCTGCCACACCCTGTTGAAATAAAAATTTTGATAGTGTGGCTCATAAATACAACTTATTTTTACATAAGCTCACATTTATTACATAACCCCTGAATCAACTGTCTGAAAAACTGGGTGCGGCTTTGATTGTTTGAAGGGAAGAGCGGGAATAATGAACAGCTAATTAAAATGCGAGGGGATAAGTCACTTATCCCCCTTGCATACTAATACATAATCCCCTCGCATTTCAATTAGCTTTTCATAAGGAAAAAATTCACAAAATGTTTATTGGAAATATTAAACACGATGCTGTAATTACTAATAATATATAACTGCATTTCTTTTGCGCCACATTCACGGATTTTCTTAGTTGTTGGTTCATCGATTTCCACAGCCATCACGACAGTCAAAAATCGAACAGTGTCTATATAATATTCTACAGTTCCACAAAAGTGTCGCTGTCATGGTAAGGTGTGGGTTACTTCCACGATAAGATCACACTCGGCCCAAATTACTAGTCCACGCGTCGTAAAGCAAATCCTGTTTAATCCACCGTTTTCTCTCCAGCTCCTTCACGAGCAAATGCAAATTCATCGACAAAACTCGATACTTGAAAAAACTTGTTCGTGCAACCGCATCAAACTGAAATATCAAGCTACAAAGAAGAAAATAAAGTCCACGCGAAAACATCGATGCTTAGGTCTAAATTTTGTGTCCGACTGCATCACAACTATGTCACGTGCTCCAAAACAAAGAAAATACATTAACATAGTTAAAAACTCACGGGAAAAAGACACGACAGTAAGGTGTTCTGTTCTTTAACCAGTCATCCCAAACTCACATACTCCATGAAGACAGGTAGTTGACCTCTTTGTGTTTTGTGGCATTCTTGCTTCATTCCTCGACTGAATTTCCTTGTAGTGATCCCTCGCCTGGAATCTTCTTTGTCTGTAAACATGCAGGTCGGTTAAACGATCGTCGGTGTGAAAATTGAAATTGTCAACTGCTTGCTCGTTGTCTGAACCCGCAAGTGAAGATTCAAAACTGTTTTCCGAAAGTTCAACTGCAGTACCGCCACCGAAGCTGCTTTAGTTTGAGTAATAAACGGCTTTACTTCTGACTCTGAATTGCTCGACACTGCTAGTCTCTTTAGGTTGCTTCTAGCATTCACTGCGAACAACTAATCTGAAATGCGACTTTGAAAAACTAACATAATTAAAAAGCTGTGAAAGGTTTGAACCCAGGAGTCATTTCAAAAGTAGGTTGAGTTTGATCGTCCGGGTGAACGTAGTCCTGAATAGGACTGTTGTTGTTGACAGTGACTGACGTTTCGACAACCTGTGCGGTAGTCATCTTCAGAGTCAAAGTGAGTTGTATCACGTCAGTAGATGGTATTATATACTCTGGTTATTAATCTGATTGGTCAATAAAGTCAAGATGTTATTGGTCGTCTGTCAGTTAAGCCGCGGTGTTATTGGCTATGAAGACTCGTAATCAGTAATTGGTGCGTTTCGATCCGTCTATTGTCACAGTTAAGCAGTCGTCTTATTGTTAGTCAAATTGTCAGTTCTCCAGTCGATCTCTCGTAGTTAGTTTCGCTTCATCTCGTCAATAAGTCGTTTGTACGGCGCTGGTAACTGTTGGCTACGATTCAGTGGCGTTTGTTCTAAGTTAGTGAACCAGCTTTCCAAAGTAAGACGTTGATGGTAGTCTGTAGAATACGTTATACATGTCGCAGAGTCCCAGTCAATTTGATGTTTCGTCTGTAAATGATGCTCAGCAATGTGATTGTTGACGTCACCATTCCTCGTTGCTCGTTTGTGTTCGGTCAGTCACGTGCTAAGGTTTCTGCCGGTTTCACCAATGTAAGAAGCCTGGCAGTCGCAGCATTTGATCTTGTATACTGCTCCCTGTCTGTCCTCCGGTTTGTCTTTGTCCTTGACATTAGTAAAAAGCTGAGGAACTTGTGAATGCCACCAGTGCCAGCATGGAGTGTTACAAAACAAAAGAAAGATGAGCAATAGAGGCATTTTTCTCCCTTGAGGAATCCTCGCCAATGTAAAAGTAAGCCATTTATCGGCCTTCAGTTCATGGTTATGTGATTTACTCCCCTCGGGCATTGCCGCGCTTCAGGCTGATAACCCTTACTTATTACAAAGGCATTTAAAAAAAATTGAACTTCATCCTGCAATCATTTGAAAACTAGTAACTTGTCAGCAGGTAACTTCAAAAAAATACTGACAAACTTGATGGGTCAATACCTGAGCCCATGATGTGGACAGGTGATACTGGTCACCTGATACCCTGTTTTGACAGCTGTCAATTTCTCACAACACAACATGAATGTGCAATATCAGGTTACACATGGGCTCCCAAACTAGCTAGAAAGTGTGAGATGGATGGTCGCGCTGTTGGTGTATGGTCACGTGATTACCAAATTTTCTTGGATGGATAGATTTTCTTAGCTACGGGGCTCCACTATTCGCAATAAAGGTGCACAAACCAACCTGAAGACTGGTGATCTCTCTTCAAATCAGTTGCCTCTCTAATATTGGAGCCACTCAAGAACATCTGTGCAAGACAAATCGTTGTTATTCTTTAATTTCTACCTGAAAAAGAAATAACAGTACTGAAGGTTAAGCAAGTGAGTACACCACAATTTTAGACTTCCTAGGTTATTTTATTAGTAGTAGTAGCATACAGACATACAGGATTCAGTTATGCACAAAAAACATACAAAGTAATAACTGTTGTACTGAAGAAGGATTTGATAGTTTTTGTTGTGGTGGTAATTGATATGACATCTGGTTCTTCTTGAAAGCTGTTGGTTTCAAAGGACAGTTGAACCTGATCCAACTAACGACCAACTCCCCACCCCTCTACAAATAACCACTTATCTTTGTCTCGGCGGACACTCCATAAATTGCTTCTTGTTTAAACCTCTCTGTAACTGCCAGCTCTTGACAAAGGCAATGGACCCTAAAGTGTGTCCCCAACTAGCAGTTTTTTTAGCAACTGATCATGAAAAAGTCAAGAATGGTCATGAAATTTGATCCATATGGCGTTTTGATGATTATAGTGGCAATCGTATTTTGATTGTGTTCCATTTATGCTGCTGCAGTAAGCATAAATTGTCTATGGTACTTTTTGTGAAGCCTTGCTCATTTTGACACGTTCATATTCTGATTCAAAACACTACTCACGTTTTTGGTGTATTTTACTTCTATACAACTTGGTTAAAATGGTTGTGCTTAAGTGTTCGAATTTAGCCTGAACAACAGATGCATGAGCGTGTAACAAAACGTAGACTAGGTGTTACAGGTTTAATCAAGTACAGACTGGGTGATAATCTAACGAGTGTAGGGCAATAACCTTTCGATAATAATTTCAGACACATAAAACAGAGCAATAAAAAGAACTTTCTAAGGTTTCACTAAACTCATTAAACATCCTAGAGCACAGATCTAACAACTTTGCCGAACGCTTTGAACATTTTGAAACAAAATTTCGAATTTTTCTAACGCTTTAAAGGCTAAAATGGAAATGACATAACCTTCAATTTAAGATCTTTCTAAATTTAAATCTGTGCAAATCTCCAGTGATGCCAACTCTCCCGCTTTTGGCGGGAGACTTATGCTTTTTTGCCTCTTCTCCCACTCTCCCGCTTTGGTACATAAATCTCCCGCTTTTTACATCCACTATAAATATTGAATACTTAGTAAAAAATAAAACAGAATCAGTTTGAGATTTAGCCCATTTTTAGCTCAAAACTTGAATTTTTCTTATTTGCAGTACGGTTTCTGGGGCATTTTTGTCATTGACAAAGATTATTTCTAGCATTCGAATTTTGATAGTATGTATGTCATGTAAGACGTCATATAATGTCCTAAGTCATTCCCATTGGGGGCTGGGTCAATTTCTCAGGGTGGGGGGGGGGGGGGTGGGGGTTCGTTGAAATTCCGGGGGGGAAGTAAAAAAAATGACAGTCTCCTTATTTTAGGTCTCCAGAGATTGGCATCTCTGAATCTCCCACATGGGATATATGTGCACAGGGAATGGTCATTGGTCAGCGGTTATTTACCACTGACTAGATATTAAAAAGGAAAATTAAAAAGAAATTCATAATGTGATATACTCACCAGTCAAACTTAAACTTGAAGATACAACAGTTTAACCAAAAGCAGCAGTGTACTGTCAGCTCAGGTTCAGGATAATTCTTACATGTATCGCTGCCCAACAATTTTAAACTAGAATGACACACATTTGACCCTGAAAGACTGAATAAAAGTCAAAGCCTATAAAGTCCAGTGTTGTGGATGATCTAAAACAACAATACTAGAGATAAAAAAGGAAAAAGTTAGAAATCCAGGAAGCAAATGAGCTCAACCATTACCTGGAAAGATAAAGAGTGACTAAAATGTTAGTAGTTGGCTGCTTTGAAAAAACTCTGATTGTTAAAGACATTAAGGCAGAAAAGGGCAGAAATCCAGGTGATTGTGGTTAATTATTACGTGTAGAGATAAGAGGAAACTCGTGAAGAAGTTAGCATAAGTTTCCGCTTTGGTAAGTACCGGTATCTTAAATTAGAGTGGTATCCCTACGTTTCTCTTTTCCCTGATTTATTGTGTTATCAGTTTGAGTGTCACCGGTTTACGCAAAATACATTTCAATGGCTATACACCCTGCCGAATTTCCACAAAAAAATCAGTTCCCTAATTATTATAAGAAACCAAGATTCCTATTGTCCCCATTGATAATTTTAGATTGGTATCCCGATGTTCCCTGATTTATTGTGTTATCGGTTTGAGTGTCACCGGTTTACGCAAAACACATTTCAACAGCTATACACCCTGCCGAATTTTCACAAAAAAATCAGTTCCCTAATAAACCACGATTCCCGTTGTCCCCATTGATAATTTTAGATTGGTATCCCTACATTTCTCTGTTCCCTGATTTATTGTGTTATCGGTTTGAGTGTCACCGGTTTACGCAAAATAAGTTTCAATGGCTGAACACTCTGCCGAATTTCCAGAAAAAATCAGTTCACAAAGAAACCAGGATTCCCACAGTCCGCATAAATAATTTTAGATTGGGGTAATAAATGTTGATGTGCTCTGCAATGGAACAGAAAAGAGGAAGACATTAAAGGCAAAAATGGCGGAAATCGAGGAAGCAGAAGCCTTGCAAACTCAAAGCACTCAATTGTTGATGCCGAGAATGAAATTCACTCCTACTAAGAATGTACCCACAGACATGCAGCAGCTTATACATCAATTCAACTGAATGTAGTTAGGCAGCGACAGGAACTCTGAAAGAAAGGATAACAAAACGTTGAAACATACAATGTAGTATTCTTTTTTGTCAAGTTAAGGTAAGGTACATACATAAAGTAGTGGTAATGCTGTTTGGGGTAAAATTACAGGATTTTTCTTAGCTCCAGAGATAATATTGTATGTTTCATCATTTGCCACACAGTGCTATGGCAAATGATAGATTATTAGATATGAACATTTAACCCTTAGAGCCCTTAGAATGATCAGCAAGAAACTCCTCCTTATAATATCAATGCTTTGTAAAACAGATTGGTCATGAGAATTACGGACATGATCACACAAGATAAATTTGCTTGATATTTTATCAACTTCTCACTTATGTCCAGAAATGCACGCAATGGCAAAATGGCGAAACTGGTGAAAAATCGCCAGCCTCTGGTGATTTGAATTGGATTCCAAAAGTGTCCCCTTGGAGGCTGGCGATTTTGGCGTAAATGGTGATTTTGGCAAAAATTGCCAGAGGGCTGGTGGTAATGGCGATAAACCTCCTGGACCCTTGGAGACTGGCAACTTTGGCAAAAATGGCGATAGTGGCGAAATTGGCAAAAATCGCCAGAAATGCATGCAGTGGCGAAAATGGCGAAACTGGTGAAAAATCGCCAGCCTCTGGTGATTTGAATATTGGATGCCAAAAGTGGCCCTTTGGAGGTTGGCGATTTTGGCGAAAATGGCAATTTTGGCAAATTTGCTGATATTGGCGAAAATCACCAGAGGGCTGGCGATAATGGTGATAAACGTCACGGCCCCTTGGAGACTGGCAACTTTGGCGAAAATGGAATTGGATTCCAAAAGTGGCCCCTTCAAAATAGAGAACTAAAGAGGTCCTAAATGGCTTATAACTTTGAGGGAACATTTATCAAATACAACTGAATCAAATACATCTGAAAATGGCTTTACTTAACCGTCAAGCAACATTTATCATGACAAATACAACTGAATCAAAAATATCTGAAAACAACGAATGGAAATCATTTCAGTCAAGCTTATGTATTTGTGCCATGTACTTCACAGGTAAAGTTAAACATTATTTTTCTTCCTTTCGATGTCGCTTGACTCACCAAAAGTAATGTAATGAGCTGAAATCTCACAGTAGCATCTTTTGCTTTTGCATGGTTTTTTCCTTTCAAAGTCTTACAAAAGGGAAAGAGTGTTCGTTCAAGCCAACCAAACCAAATTTCATGACCCCACAGCCAGTCCACTAATTACTCAAGGAGACAACCATCAAGTCCTTTCAGCTGTCCTTGAAATGATAATAATACCTTACCATAGACACTCTAACTTTTGAGGTTCAATGTAGACCTAAACAATCCTCATTGGTGACAATTCTCTTAACATTGGTTCCATTAAATTGTGAGGCAGCCTTAAATCAAAACCAACTGCAAAACACATGGTTCCTGACTAAAATATGCTTTCACAATAACCAGTATGTGCCCTTCATTCTTTTTTGGTCCTCCACTACACAACATTAATTTTCTTTCATCGTTTTAGACTCTTCACTTTCCTCTCACACTTACTTGTTTTCCTCTTTAGAGAAACAGTCCCCTAAGAGTATTAACAAAAGCCAAAATGTCCAGCAGCTTGCGTGCACCATTTTGAAATGCGTGAATTTGCTTATTTCACTTTATGTAAACCCCTACGAAACGTCACTGGTGCCCAATACTTCACCGCATTTATTAAACATAAACATTTGATCAAAGTATTGTAATACATGCTTTTGTCCCGTTCATAAAGCATATCCCATTCCGACTAATTCTGTATCTTTTCATCAACCAAATATATAAAAAAATATAGTGTATATGTTTGTCTCGTTCTTTAAAAAAATGTGTCCCAAGACATTTCTGCTTTATGAGGTGGGACCAGAAAATTGGAAATCGCATATACCTGGCAACTTTTAGCCGCAGCCTTACAGTAATTTATAGACCTATCTATCCTGAAATCATCATTGTTTTTATGATGGTAATGATGGTTATGATGTTAAAGTGATAGTGGCCATTTCTACTGGCAGGAATATAAGGCTTTTCTTTTTTGGGGGACGGGGGGGGGGGGGGTTGCTATCAAGGCTTTAGCACCAGGATGGTATGGTGGTGTATCTAAAACTCTACTTAGTTTTTTAACATCATAGCAATATGAAAACAGAGTATGAAGAGGGGGACATTGGCAGGGGGGGTATCCAATGCAGCAATATCATAAGAAAAACTGGCAAATTCCCAAATGCCGTGTCGAAAATTGATAAAATACCAACATCACATCATTTATGATTGCAGATTGGTCATGCTTACTTAAAGTTAAATCCATCGTGCAAGTTTGTTTATCTCAAGCATGTATGCAGCAGAAATCAACCTCAGCCATTGTGAGAAAATGTGAGGAGACCTTGCAATTATCAGCACACAGATCGTAAAGCCCAGTTTATAGATGCAACAACAATCCCACTGTAGATTAACCATTACAGTATGTCTGAAGACTTTAAAATTTTAACTCTTATCAACTGGCTGTGTTGTGTGTTGCATATTGTATAGACCTGTATTTAAGAGAGGAGAGCACAAATTAACAGTACTATAATACTGAAAGGATCTTTTTTTACCGAATACCGACGGTCAGCCAAAAGGATGAAAAACTGTTACCGTCTGCAATACTGCATATTACAAACCAAATACCACTAGAAAAAGCTCAATACTAAAATAATATAGTTCTAACATTTTTTTTATAAGAAATAACGTTAACCAACCTTATAAAAGAGACGAAGAAGAAAGTTAAAAGTTAAAAACAACAATGCCTTCCACCATGCTTCCACACCGCCATCTTTAAATTCAGTAGTTCCCAGTGTCCCTTGAACGTCATAAACCCGCGCGCGTACTCCTCGCGATGTAATCGTGGTGAGTCCACAGGTACCCCAGTCTTAGCGATCACCAACTAGAACAAATCCTACGGAATGTAATGAGCTTGATTTGTAGGGACGAAATAACTTTATAGGCACAAAAAGGAAAAATGAAGAAATGAAAACCGTCATATTTTAACTTATTATGAATGAAAGAAAAAACTGAAATTTCCCCTCTTTAGCGCATGATGTGGCATGTTCGTACTCTTCAGCGAAACAAAGTGACAAATGGGCTGATTGTCTCTGCTGTTATAAATTCAGTTGAGCATTTCAAACAATACAATTAAATCGTTAACATCTTGGCCTCGAAGCTTGATGAGGTTAGAATATCAAGGATGCGGAACAACCGTAAATAAGAGCGGCCAAAAACATGAGAGGGGAAATTCTCAATTGAAGACTCGAAATAGAAGTGGTAAATCAACTAACTGAGGAGGGATGATATAAGTGTTTTAATCTTATTCAGCACTTTTCTTTCTGTAGATTATAATGCCAATATGCGCCAAAACTATCGCGTGTCAGCAATGCGGCAAATATTCAAGGGGAAGGAGAGGTGAGAAGATTTCACCCGGGAAATATGACTTTGTATTTTACAAATTTAAACAATGGATGAATTAAATTTCATTTTAGATTGTTTTCATTTGTCCAATTTTTAGTTTATAGCAAGCAATCTTAGTCCCTTTTTATTCTCCAAGAAAAAAAGGCATTTTACCTAAACACCCTCAACTCCCTAGGAGTTTGACTGTCGGCATCCGTCGGAAACGATTAACGAGCCTGTGATGACACCTAACTCGCATATATCCTACCACAAAAAAGATACGATTTCTATTCAAATTACATAAAGCCGCTCGTTTATGGTTTGAAAGTACGAGACCTTTCACGAAGCGATCGTCCAAGAACCTTTATTTCATTTCTGGGCATTTATCTCACGCACCGGTCTTTGGCTAAACTTCAACGAAAAGAAAAAGTTAAGCTGATCAAACAAAGATCAGAACACTCTTTTGTCATAAATGATGGCCGCAATTTTAAGCGTACTAAGTATGTATATTTTTGCGGCCAGAATAAGTGGAATCATTCAAGTTCAAGCTGATGAAGGTAAGGAATCATGTGTAATCTAGACTCTAACTATTTAGAACTTGTTCATTCTTTTTCTCAGAATAAGGTTTTCTGGGGATCGCAGAGCTTCAAAATGAACGAATAAATAAGATCTTTAAGCAAACTGTTTAAATGCATAGAGGTCAATCAGCTGTTGAAAATTTCTTTGTTTTTCACTGACTGCTGTTTGCCTTTCGATCTTCAGTACTACAGAAATGAACAGTGGGGTTTCTATATCTCGGTATTCCGAATAGGTTTAGGGTGCCATGGGAATCAATTTTGGTCTAAGCTGAGGTATGGCTCAAGTTTACTGGAGTTTGGTGATAATGGTGTGTGTTTGTAGTGGCGGATCCGGGGGGGACCCTGGTGGGCCTGGCCCCCTCCTTATTTTTAGACCAAACTTAGCCCCAAAGGGTCTAGATGACCGCCCCCCCTTATCTGAAGGTCTGGATCCGCCACTGGTTTGTATGGAAAAGGTCACATTTATTTGACGTTTCTCAAAATCAAGATCACGTTTTAGTCGAGGATTCTTAGTTCTAATGATGAAATAATTTTCTCTGGCCTCCCTAACAGATTCTCTGCAGAAATTCCATAGGACTTGCACACATTTGGTACATCCATTTAGTACAGGACATCTGAAGGATGGCATGTTTTATTAATCCAGTCCATGTTTTACCAACCCAGTCAGGAGCCCATCAAATTTGATGGGCTCCTGACCCAGTCCATTCCATTCTTTATCATATGCCCATTTAGTTTCAAAAAGGTGCCGGCCAGTCGAAGTTTGAGCTTGATTTACACTGTAAAAACTTAAGAAGTAAAGATGGCATCTTTACTTCTTAATTTTTTTTTTTAAAGAAAACGAGCTTTAAATTTGAGGGTTGAGTCTGGACCCACATCACCATTTTTCATACATGTTTTGAGACTAAACATGTTCTTAGTTACTTGATATAAAATTTCTAAATATTTTTGTTTCAAAAAAAGAAAACATAATTTGAGATCTGCAACGTTTAAACAAGGCAATGTAATTCAATAGCAATTCATTTGGCAACGAAACTACGCGACCCGGGGAAAACGAATGAATAAAGTCCCGGAGAAAGTACATCTTATACTTTTACGTCTTGGCCTCACCATGATGATAAGTTTAATGCACTTTAAAATACTTCATACTTTTGTTAACTTATCATTTTCTTGGGAGCCATGACCAAATCCTATCTCCTAACACAGTTTTTTTTCTTTTAACCACTGTTGCGCTCACTTTGTTTCAGCAGCCGATACACGAAGTTCATGTAAGGTCAGACGAGATGCTTCTACCTACAGCAAGCGTTTTCACATTCCCAGCAAAATAGCCGCGGAAAAGTTTCCATTCTCAGCCGCGGTTAAACTAAGTACCAGGTGCACAGGCGTCGCTGTCACTGAGCGTCACGTGATCACCGCTGCACATTGCGTGACAACGAACAGAGGATCAAGGCGAACTGTAGGTAAATACTTCCATAAATTCTCTGCTCTTACTAGAAGAGAGCGTTCTTCGAGCAGTAATGATAGAGTCCTTGTACTATTCCCGCTGTTTTAAAACCAACTATAAAAATGTTTAAGTATTTTTAAAAATGTTCTTGTATTATTTAGAAGTCTTTGAAGGAGGTTCTCAATCTGACTTTATTTTTCAAGGGGAGAGACTTTCCGCCTACCTTTCTTACTGCAACAGGGATATCGGTGAATCTGACTTTGCTTGTTGTGGTTATCAATTGCCAGTCACTAAATTGTTTTAGACCTTTTCCAAAAGATAATAGTAGGTTCTGGAGTTTGGATGTTCTCCATCTTGTTTCCAGACTCCCTTCGGTTTTTCCCCAACAGCTGGCTTTGTTAACAAGTTCTTTTGCATTTCAGATAAGCGAATTAAAGTTGGCTTTTTAACATCATCTGACGATTTCATATGGATTTCTGCCAAACGAATATTTGTTTCCAAAGGATGGACTAAAAGGGTACGCTTACTACATGATATAAAGCTTCTCTCCTTTTATAACTGACATTGGAACTCTACTCAGGTAAATTAAGGCATGGGCCTCAATTTGCCTCAATTCGCTCACTTCGAAAGTGAGGGAGTGGTCTATATCTAAGAGCTTTAGATGTAGACACATAAAACTTTGCCAGCTGCACACATTTTTAGTTTGCGCCAATTTCGTGCTTTAAAATTATGCAAATTAGGTCACGTGACCTCCATCGGCTGAAAAAAACTGTTCTTGAAATGGCAACACTTTCTCGTGTGTCCTCAGTTATTTTACGGGTTGCATAATGTTAAGGCCGTTTAATATATTTCTTCTGTTCCTGGCCTTTTTTAGATATTTAAAAGCGAAGACGTTAAGATGGGATAAAATTGCATTGGGGGACTGGGTCTAGTTGAAAAAACCATTTATTTTCTAAAACAATAACAGATTCAAAATAGGCCAAGCACAGTTTTGTAGATGCTTACATTACACATTATCCTAAACCAGTCCGGTTTAATAACTAACAACAAAAAGTGTTGCCATTTTTGTTTAAATACTTTTTATTATTTTCTGGCCGCGTGAAGTCACGTGACATCATTTGCATAATTGAAAGACACCATATCGACAGAAACCACCCATGTATGTATTAGGCAAATTCTCATTTTTCTAATGCTTAAGTACTCAGAAATAGACCACCGCCATCAGTTTTTGACTGAATAATTGGGGGCCCATGCCTTAATTTACCTGAGTACAAACAGAATATAATAAGATCTGAAAGTTTTTGCACTGTTGGACAAGAGTGCATATAAAAAAGCGTTTCTCTGTAAACAGGATCTCTTCTCAATATTTTCCGGTTTTTTTTCTTGCAGTTGAGACCGTCCCTTAAAGACGACTTTGCCCTTTTGGTCCTTACTAAGAAGCATAACCGTCCTTTCTTGCCTCCCGCCACTATAAATTCTTCCGTTGCTGTGAAAGCGAAAAGTTACGTTTATTTTTCAGCATTTGATGACATCGACAAGCCAAAGCATCTTATGTATCGGGCGTGTCAGGTGCAGGGAGCAGCCTATGGGGTGGTTTATCAGGAATGTTCCACGGAGAATGGCGCCTCCGGTGCTGGGGTTTATATGCAAGTCTACGACTTGAAGATAAACGATTGGGATCGAGTGGTAAGCATCCACTGGTGTGATAGCCTGCCAACAGGCTCCTAAGTGTAGGGGGCTGGCGGCGAGCCAAGCGAACCAAGCGCGGCCAGGGGGAGAAAAAGACTTTTTTCTTCCCCCAGGCCACGCTCGGCTTTTCACCCCGCTCCACTTGTAAGCCTGTTCGCAAGCTACTGGTGTGAATGCAGATGAATTTTTTGAGTGTCAAAGTAATATTCTCTTGCTTTTTTCACTTTTTGCTTATAGCTTGTTGGAATACAGAACACTAAGTACAGCAAGCAATTGACTGGGAAACAGCTATCGGTGACGCTGTGGCTCACGGGAGATGTCCTTAGGATCCTGTGCTCCTGGACTTCAAAGAGTCGCTACAGTTTGTGCAACAATCGCTGATATCATTTCATACAATCGTGCTATCAGCCAACACTGCCTGAGACACTTGGACCAGTCAGACTGAGGAGGATGGGAGACAGGACAAATGTAACAAGGTCTTTTTAAATGAACTATCCGCCACCCTAAATGGGAACTGCTGTTATTCTTGTCTTCAATTGGCATTTTAATAGGCTATCAAATAAAAGGAGAATGACTGCTAGAAGGTATAGCTAACTGCTTGTGCTTTTCCTCTATTCACCCAGTGGAGCGCCACTATATACGAGACCATGCCACAGGCAATGATCAAAACTTAGCCAGAAAACGTCATCATCATTGTCTGTCGCACCCAATGGCGCTTATAGGTGTTTGTGTGTGTGTTTGTGATGGGGGGAGGGGGGGGGGGGGGATCAAGCAAAGAACCGCCTTTCATAATTCCTTGCGTCTAATTTTCCGACCGCAAGTTGACTGTTAGTCCAGGGTGCTTCACTACAATGCATAACCGTGATAACGACGGAAACTATCGCTCACAACATGCTACGTTCACGTAATTTTGTTTTATTGTCATTCTTAGTTATTCTTTGTAGCAATATACGCTACTTTATGTACACATCACATGACAACATATGAAGAAATACCTTTTTAACAAATGTCCAAGAAACTCGTATATCTCTTACGTCGATTACTGTAGTACTTTTCCCAAAAAGGAAAAGCCACTTCTGTTAAATAACATGTTTCAAATTCAAATGCAGTGGACTAAACAACAAACAACCAATCACACATTATTTTGAACTAAATTTTGAAAAGTCTAAACGGAGATTAGTGTAAAGTTAGTCTGCAGGGAATGTAACGCATCATGACAAAAAAGTGAGCGATTTCTAAAAGGCTGCTTCATTAAGAACCAGCAATCTATTCAGGCTAACTCTAAAGAGCCAGGGGCACCCAACGAGAATATAGTTCAAAACCACTTTAACATAACATTGTTAAACGTATTCTACTATTTAGACGGTAGATATAGGCATACTTTTATCCCCTATAAATTTTTCATCTGTTCAGATTTCCTAGCTGAAAGTCTAGTGATCAGAAAATTATAGCGATCAAAACTTACCTTTTCGAAAATTTCAGCCAGAGAAAAGGCTCCCGGAAATTCTAGGTGACCTTTTTAGGGTAAAAATCCGTTAAAAATAGGCAATTGCACCATTTTTAGATGATCGAAAATCCTAGGAGAGATAGGCAAGCAAGAAATTGTTGCAACAAATGTTCCGAAAATTCTAGATCTCAAACCGTCTTCCGAACAGATATTTTTCCGAAAATTGTCGTTGAGTGTCCCTGAAGTGCTGTAAACCATGTTTGTGATGAATGGTCATACAAGATGCCTCAAAATATAATAAAAGAGGTTACGACTAGTAAATCAAAAATAATTCTAACACCAAAATAATGTAAAAATACACGTGAATAAAGGATACAGTACATGAATTTAATTCACATTAACTGAAGAAGATAATTCTATAATTACCATAAAAACAAGCACTTATCAGCTTGAATAGAGAAACTTTGCTACATTGAAAATCCTATGTAACCCTTACAAACCGAAAACCAATAATTATATGTATAATTTTACAACAGGATTCTACAATTTGATACTCGCAATAATGTATCTTTGCGTGTTAAAACTGCTAGGATTTCGGATCTTCATCGCTTGACTTTTCTTTCACGGCGCCTTTCTTAAGTTTTTCAAGATATTCCTTTTGAGATTCTGCTAAGACAGCTGCTAAAATACTCTCATCCTCCCATTCTGAGAAGCCTAAGAAGAGAAAAAGTTCAGCCGTGTTATTATGGAAAGAAGCTAACCCACCCTTGATCGAGGAGCAAGAGAAAAGGAAGCTCTGCTTAAATCAGATCAAGTCTTTGAACTCTCCGCAGCCCAAACTTCTGCACTGACTACATGTAAACAGGAACCTTTATTTACGAAGTGCAAAGGGACGGGGGTAATTTGTTCGTTAAATCGTGGGTTCGTTATATCTAACACCCCCATTTAACGAATTTTCGGGAAACTACCAAAATGTTCATTTTATCGAGGTATAGTTAGTAACTAGTTTACAAAACCCAGCATTTCCGGATCTGAAAAACTACTGTAATAACATTTCAGTATTGAACTATACATAGCTACGACACTAGAAACTCAAGAACAGGCAAACAAAACTGCTTCAAACAACTGTACACATAAATTTTACCCTTGTTGGTCTGTTTGGAATTCATTGTTTACCACATCCTCACATTTACTCGTTACATCAAGGCAAACTTTACGTTTGCGCTTGTGGATTGTGTTCGTTATAAGAAGGATTTGTTACAAGGTTCTGTTCCATAAATTTTACTGTGATTTTGGCCGAGCTGAAGAAAATCGTTTATTATACCGAGGACTTCACCATATAGAGGTTTCTCATATAGGTTCCACTCTAATTAATCTTGATTTCTTGTCAAACTGGTATTTTTGAGTGCAAGCATCTGCTTATTCATAAACTGATGGGCATAACTGAGCCTGCCTGGCTGAAACTGTTTCCTAGCAACATGTTGCACATGTTCAACAAAGGCCTTACTGGATTCATGCAGAGTCTTTCTCAAGTGCTGCAGGTAGGGTGGGCCTGTAAGTTCAAGACACTTCAGATTCAATGAAATCACCCAATACCTTTGCACAAAGCAGATCACAAACACCATTTACACAACCAAATTCCACTCTTCAATCAGTAATACAATGGTGGCTTATGCTGTCACATGTTTGAATGGTAAAGACCCTGGACACACCCAATTCCTTCAAACAGCCAGTTATTTTCTACCTAGCAGTCACAAAACACTAGGGGACATGTCACTGCAACGCATCACAGTAACAAACAACTCCTTGTAATCAGGTTTTAACGACAAGTCAGAGCAACAAGTTGCAGCGAACCATTGCAGCAACAAAATTATCAGTTTCTGTAAATTAGATAATTTAAATGGGAATCTGTCTCTGTAACAGAATTTTGTCACCACAACAAGTTGTACAAAATCAAATCAGTTTGAAGTTAGGTGGTTTGTTGAGGTGACAAGATTCTGTCATGGAGACAAAGATTCTCGCCTAAATTCTCCAGTACACACAAAGCAATTTGTTGCTGCAAAATGTCCCTGTGACATGTTGTTGTCACTTGTGCTGACCTATAATCTCAAACATTGTGTTATCACTAAGAATGAAGGGATTTAATTCCAAATTAATGAAACTGTAGTGTTGTAAATTAGGGAAGTGGAATGCATCACTAACAGGCTAGCCAGACTGTTCAACCTAATGGCAAAGCTTGCATAACAATATTTCTAGGGACCCAAGCTCTTACCATATCCAGCTGGAGGTAGATAATCCAAATAGTTAGGTTCAGCAGTAGCACCTCCTGTAGCCCCAGGGGGAGAGGGAGGGTTAGATGACTCTGTTGAACACCCTGGCTTGGAATTATAATCAGTATCCTTCATGGAGCTAACAGTACAAGTTGTGGTGACCTGACTGGCAGAGGGACATGACTTGGCTTCTGATGAAGTGGAACTTGCAAAAGTTTCATGACGAGGAGAGCTGGGTGAATGACGAGGTGACTTACTAGGAGGGGCACTCTCGGGTACATCTCGATCCCGTTCCCGGTGGTGTGGGGAGTTGGGTCGCTTGGATTCTGTACAGGTTGATGTACTACTGGTAGCAGTGGGACTGGAGCGAGGCTAGAATACAAATCACATAAACTTTTACTCAACATTATACAGTGTGTATAAACTCCATACAGCAAAATTCTCTACTTAGCAGCCTCTGAGGTAAAAAGGTGCCACATGTGAATATAAGGAAATTGGTAATAAATCAAACATTCAACCACACTCAATACTAAAATTCATTGGTTTCAGCTGGAAAATTGAGCATACATAAATGTTTACAATGCAATTATCCTCCTAAAAGTTTAAGCTTGTCAGTGTGGCTTATTTCTTTTCTTACAAGCAGTTGGTACAAAAAGACAAAATTTGGTCCTTTTTAGCTTTTTTATTTTCATGATAAGCTTACCAGAGTTTTGGCTCCTCTGGCCCTCTTCTCACGTTCCCTAAGCCATTCCAAATAAGATTCACGAGCAACTGCTTCCTCCATGGCTTCATTTGTGGCCTCCCAGTCCGTACAACGAAGTTTATCAGCCAACATTTGCTGCAAGCAGTTAACATGTTACACACATAAGTAAATCTAATAAAAAAGATGTTGTGTTAACTTTGGATCGGTGAGAGAGGGCTGCCAATAACTTTCTTCTAATGAAAGGACATACCTGTAAAATTGCCTACATGTCTGGGTTGCCATTTTAGTACGACAAAACAAAAACATTGTGTTTGAGCATTTGTCATGTTGGATTTTAATATCTCTTCACTTACAATGTAGCTTATGCTTCACAATGAGTGTCTTTAGCCAGTCATTTAGTCCAATGACAGGTTGGGCCCCAAGTTTTATGTTTCCTGTTACAACTGTTATCTTGAGTAGAAGGTGCTAAGCATGAACTCTGATTTTGCAACTAACAAAAATACCTGTTCAATATGCCAGTCCTCTGATTGTTTGAATGCATCATTAACCAGTGTTCCCTAAAAATGGAAACACCAAATGAGACATATTGCATCACGACTACAGGATTTTTAGCATCAGCATCTCAGACACATCTGTTCTTATTTTCTTCTTCAAGATATAGAAAGTAAGTAATATTAAAATAAATAAAAGTAAATAAGTAAAACAATAAAACACTGAAGACATCTTAAACATAGTATTTTGAATATAATGCTGAAATACACGTATGCCCCCACAATGGTAAAATGTCTGTGGATATTAATAATGTAACAAAAGCACAAAGTGGTACAACAACACTCAAATCTCTCTGATTACAAGCAGAAATACAGCCAGCTATTACTCGTTGAACAATTAACTGGAATCTGTGTATCTACTATAGATGCACTCCTCTGTACTGCACAATAAATTAATAAGCATGTGTGAGCTACAGAGTGCAAAAGTTTACTCACCCATGGTTTGTAGCCAGAAAGGCCAAGTCCTACACCAACAGATGGTTTATTGGGATTGAGCACTGAATTATAGTGGATACCATTATAACTAAGACGAATTGGTTCATAGTCAGTCTTGTATGAACTGTGGAAGATGTTGATAGGTTCTGTACAACCGACAACAGGAAATAAATTAGCACCTCTCCATTTGATCTTTAACAGGTTTAGGAATTTTATTAATTATCCCAAACAACCCGAAGACTGAAATATTTCTAGCCTGCAAATACAGCCACTTCTCCTTCCTCCTTGCCAGTAGGGACATTTTGCAAGGAGGAACGTCTGTGCCTTAGTGTCAGAAATTCTATACTGATGACATAAATCAACATTTACATAATAACTCTGGTAGTCAAGGGTTCCAAATGTAAATTTGTTTGATTTTATGTTTTTCCTGGTCGATTATGCTTAAGTTTTGTGTCCAACTGCGAACAAGCTCAACAAAATTCAGATGCTTTTTCTAAAGAATATATTCCAGGAATATTGACTCTTTTGTAGTACATTGATCATGTTTACGACCCTGTTTACATTTGACCTTTGTGGTCTTTTGTCTGTCATTTCTAAACAATAGGTGAAACAATATGACTACTACATCAAACAATCAAAACTCCTGACCAATGGACTAATTTGGATACATCCAAAAAGCCAACTTTTCAGAAGAAGATCTCCAAATTGTTCTTACAGTATCTAGGTTTTTTTCCCTATGTTTTAAACTCGTCATCGTAAATAACCATACTTAAAATGTGAATCAACCACAGCAGTTACACTTCATCATTTCTAGACTTTTTTTGTGTACCACCTCCAAACAACCCTGGATTGTCCCTGTTTAAGCACAGTAATTAATTCAAAACATGTGATAAGTTTTACGCTGTTTTTGGTAAACACATGAGCCCATAAGAATAGTTAACTTCCTGTTATTTTTACCTGTGCTGTACTGATAGACTTCAATTGTCCTGTTGTACATCTCACACATAGCCTGCATCTCAATGTGGTTTCCATGACAATGGATTTCCCGTTTACGTTTGATATAGCCATTAAAATCTTCAGTAACATACTGTGAGAAGTAGTCAGCATTCTTGAGCTGGATTTTAAACAATGATAAAATAATCAATAATCAGAATACAGGCACAAAAAAGAGTCCAGTATCAGGGCTCAAAGTTAACGACTAACTCGTCGCATATGCAATTGGATTTTTGGTTATCCCCCTAAAATTCATGTGTTATCACACCTGTGTGCCATAAAACCAAAAGCACAGTGCAACTGACTTGCTTCCGACCATACTTACGTACTTGAACTAGAAAGATGTTTAACAGTAGCTTCAAGCAATGAAAGTAAAAGTAACATAGAAATTTAGCACAACTAGGCTCCAAATAATTAGTTACATTGTTTTCCTTTCATCTGTGTATGTTTAATTTGTCTTTTTCCCAATGGATTCCACGAACTTTAATGTTCATTTTCGTTTCGATGTTTTACTCCATCCTAGACTCTTCTGTTTAGTAATAAATGCCGCTGACACATGCAAATATGCTACGAACGAAACACGTGCTTTTTGCGCAATGGACAATCAATCACATTTAACAAATTCATTGAAGATTAACTTTCAGTCTCGTTGGACACACTCATTGTTGTCAGTTTTGAATTTTTTTCAAGTAAAAGTTTTCTTTAGTCACAACTGTACTGACAAAAAGAGAAATTAGTATTAAAAATCACAACAGTATTACTGCATAGCAAATCGGCTGTGTTTCGTAAATTAGAGGACTGAAAAAAAAGTAACAAACTGAAGATAACATAGTTCTGTTGAGCCTTTTACTTTTTCTTTTGAAATAAATTCCCCCAAAGAAGAGCAGCCACAGTGTACATGGACAACCACAGTCATCTGTATTAATTTTGAGTGCAAGGGTACATATGAAGGAGGCTAATCAAGGTACAAATGCAATGAGCAAGGGCAGCTTTGTTTTGGGTTCAAAGTTAATACAGCATCAACACTCCTGCAGATTTCTTAACCTTGAATATAATGTCAGTGGCCCTGCACATACCATGTAATCCATGCAGTGTCTTCTGACCTCGGAGTGCATCTCCTGGTCACCATAAACTTGATCAGCTGAAACAAATTTACCTCAGTCAGTTTAGTGATGGACCCAGGAGAGGGAGGCAGAAGGGAGAGGGGAGGGGAATGATAAATCATGCCTTAGACCAGAGGTGTATAGAAATTTCATGACCTCTTGTCCTCAACCACAGAACACCTCACTTCATTACAGGATCAAATTTCCACACTACACAATCTTAATAAAGAAGTTAACTACACTGACAATAACACAGGATGACAGAAAAGGGTGAGAATTACTAGCTTGGGAACCATTAGAAATATGTGCACAAGTCTACCCCTTTGAATATCCTTGACTAAAACTATACAACTGAACAATAACAGCATTATTGATAATGAAAGAACAAATGGTCTATAATAAGAAAAAAATTTGTTTGCTCTCTGATAAGCCTTCTTCGTGTGTCATTGATAAGGACATTATAGGGTTTGTACATATTACAACAGTTAGATGGTGCACAACTTCTGGTTGTGTTTGGACAAAGTCAACTGTCTGTAATAGAGAGGAACCTGTAGTAGACCTTTTACCACCACACTTGTGGCTTGTTGTGAGGCTTGTTGTTGGATAAAGTAACAAAGAACTACATATACATTCACAGCATTGTTTTATGTACAAAAAAACGTAAGATGGCAATGTCAAAGGCAACAGTTTGAATAATAAAAATATGCCTGTGATTCTTTGCTTAAATCTCAATGATTCAACTCAAGTTAATCATTACAGGTTTCCTTTGGTTTGCTTAAACAAAAGAAATCAGTCCACTATCCTTTCTGTCTGTGCTGGTTGTTTAAAATCTATGGAAGAATTCAAAGCTAATATTTTTGTGTGCATGTCAAATAAAAACAAAATTATAACAAGTATATTGCAAGACAGTTCATTGCAGTGAAACAACAACATAACAATGTTATCTTGTTATTAGCCCCTATCACAAACATCTCAGTATAACAACTAAGATTTCACATCCCTGTTATAATAATGATACAGGACCCAATATAATGTACCCCATTATATCAATGACTTTCACAGTCCCTTGCAACTTTGTTTCGTTACGGTTCAACTAAACAAGTGTATATGCAAGCTTTGAGCAATTTTGATTTGCAGACAAAAGCTCTTAAAAGGCAATTTTTTTTTACCAAGACTCAATTCATCCTTCAAGTTATACTACACTATCTCATTACAGTTAAAAGGTTTTGTTTTCCTGGAACACATGTTCAACAAAATGTGTTATTACTCCACACAAGATGCAAGCAAATATATGTTTCCTCATGATCATGTGCAAATACCTAAAGTACATTGCCACACTGCCTAGTTGTCCCACATTTACAATTGGTATGCTACGACAAAAAACTGTGGATATATCAAAAATGAGAGAAAATGTTTGTACCAAGAGCAGACAAAGCCCTACAAAAAGACAGAGCAACATGTACATCAATTTACATGATATGACTGTCTTGATATTTACAGATATTTTTGGAAAATACAGCTAAAAGTACTTCTTATTACAAGAGAATTCTGAAAGGAGCTTTATCTCCTCTAATAATGAAACAAATAAATTTGCGTTGTTGAGGAATAAATGTGAGGTCGAAATATAGGGTTTTGCATAGTAAATCAGCTGCAAAAAGGACGTACCAGCTTCAACCATGTGTTGAATACTAGCAGCCCTTGAAATAAAAATATCAAATAGAGGGAAAAGGTACTTATTTTCCAAAAAAACATTATTTTAAGGTGCAACTTTTTAGCATGACGTGAGATGATTAATGTAATATACTGTGAATTTACGTACCAACAGCCCGAAATAAACACGCGCCATCTTGGCCCATTTTCTTGACTATAAAACCTTTCTTTTCCTTTAATGCTTGCTCAAACTGCCTCTCCACCTTAATGAAATACGAAAGGAAATGAGACATAGCGATCAGTTCTTTCGAAAATCCCAAGTAAACGTATAAATAAAGAGAGGAGTGTACCTCTTCAGAAGACAAAGGTTGGTCAGTCGTCTGAGTGTCATGTTCATCGGAACTGTTGTAACCTGTTTCCTCGCTATGCCTTTCATGGTATTTGTGGCGATGAGGGGGACTTCTATGTCGCCTTTTGGAACTACAAGAAGCTACGTCTGCGGCTTCTCTGCTCTCAAAACTATTTCCAAGATACTGTTCTTCATGACTCGAATACTCTTCGCTCGATCGACCTCTCTCGGTTACGCTCGCCGACGAAGTCCAAGACGAATTACCTCGTATTCGCGTCCTGCTCTCGTTATTTGAGGTCGTTTCACTCTTCTTGGACTCAGAATGTTTCTTCTTCGGTAAAATAGTCATTGTGGAGATTTTAAAATGCTAAAAATCCTAGAAAACACCACATATAACAGCCCAATTGAGTGTTTTGTGTTATTTCTGTGATCAGCGGGTGTGACGTCACCAAATAACATATGCGCACAGAAAAATGTGCAAAGGACGATTCTCCAAGAGGTTTGTGGGTAAATTTCAACACTTTAAGATTCTAATCGGATCCTTGGTCGTAAATTACTAAACAAGTGTCCAGTTTCTATTAAAAAAATTAAACTACAGTACAACCAATTATCTTCATCACTCGAATGTTTTTTTAAAAACTCTTCCCAGCACAAACAACATCTTTCATCTGAGCCTGGCTAGCGCTGACGTTTAATTTCCATTTAACACGTTAGTCATTAAGCATTGTGACGTACCGGAGAATATTAGGAAAAGTTTGCGGGAATCTGCTTCTTTCACAAGTGATACGATTATTATTCGCGTGCCAACGATGTACAGCCATAAAGGAGGATGGCTAAGGCGTTTCCTAGTTTGATCACCGTGACAATCGTGCTTATCGCGCAGGGTAAGTTTACATTTTAAGTTTCGTTTCAACGAATCTTCCTTAAAAAAGGCAACGAATGGAGCTAGCTTTTAAGGAAAGGAACAGATACTAACTAGCCTGCGAGCAAGCTCTCCGGGGCAGAATTAGCAGAAGCAAAAAAAAGCAGAGCGCCCCGGAAAGCTTGCTCGCATCAGGCTATAGCGCATATATTCTTAGATCATCTTCTTTTAATCTTTGTCAAGTTAGGAAGCGGTAAATCGTAAACTCGTAAAATCTTGTAGCTCTGTGTTCATGCGCGCAAGACCTCAGCTATCAAAGAAACTCGAACGTTTTTTCGCAAAAAATATATCAAGCGCGCGTTCCCTCTTAGAAGAGACCTCTTTACCCTGGGAAAGTATTCGGGAGTTCTCTTCTAACAGGGAAAAGCGCGCGTCGTCCAAATAGATAAGCAGCGAAATAGAACTTTCAATCCTTTCTTTAGTCTTTTTTCGTTTGTAAGGGTAATTAAAGAAAATGATGATCGACCTGTGGGCTCCTGGCCTGAGCCTACATGTATAGCCACCTTATCGCTCTGAGTCTCGAGGGGCGTTGGGAGTCGGCGACAGCAGGTCAGATATTTCTGAATTAGCCAGGAAAAAGGCTTCTCAGATTTCCAGAAGGAGAAACTCAGCAGTCCTCAGTTTATCGTAGTTTGAAATGACTAGCCAGGAATTTTTGAAACTAAAATAAAGTTACCGAATTGGTCCAGATGTCTAGAGCTCTATACTACTTCATTGATCTTCAAGGGTCTTGCCGTCCAGCAAGACATGATTCGACTTTTATTAAAACATAGCCAAGATAGTTTTTGGCTAACCTACGATCAGGCGATATTTTTTTTATTTTTATTTTGTCACGTGAAAAAAAAAAAATCGCCTGATCACAGGTTACTTTTTGGCGTGAAAGAATGAGATGAAAATGACAGCTAACTCTAAATCAATTCAAACCAGGGGCCCAAAAGAGAAAAAATCCAAATGTTTGTCAGTTTTGGTTAAATTGTCATATTTATGAGTTGTTGTTTTAGAATTTCCTTTTTTATTAACAACCAAAAAATATTTCTGCTTCTAGGTTATTCTAAACCTGTGGGTCGTTACTCAGAAAACAGTTATCCTTTATTGCCTTTTGAGTCAGTGGAAACTGGAGGCCATTCCTTTGAACATGATCGCTCAGTGATCGTTCAGGATGAGTTCTTGGAAACAAGCGGGTGAATGGACATTTTTATTCTTATCTGTTTACAGGAAACCACCTGTTAAGATTTTTATCATCTAAGTCTCTGGCAAAATTATGAACTCCAGAGTGGAACTGAACAAAACAAACACAACTTACTGCTGTCAGCATGAGCATGCATTTGTTACCAGTTTTCCTTGGGCGTTTTTGTACACCCCATTCTTTACCCAAATGCATTAGTCTCCTCCATATTCCGAAAACCATTTCGTCACCTCAGATACAATAGGCCATTTCCGAATTCCCCCGGGCCCCTGTATCAAAACGAGGTTAAGTGCTCAGCCTTTGATATGGCAATGATTTTTCATTCTCATGCCGGTAAAACTCGTTTTTACAGGAAAGTTTGTGCATTTGGCCTCATTTTGGAACTGGAGGTTTATGGAAGTCGGAAGTGGTATTTATGATACTATTGACGGTTTGCGTCTGATTAGAACTCCCCGTTTCACCGCTCACCCCAATCAAAAACCTAGACCAGGCCTTTTAGTTTTATTGTTAAAGGGGCGGGAAGGTCGTAGCTTTATACAATGTATTTATTTCTGCTGGTTTCAGTTTTAACAAAACACCCTTGACCCTTTATCTGTTTTTTCAAGGTATCTTGAAGACAACGAGGACGGAAGCGGAGAGAGTAGCTCTTTAAGAGAAGAGGAAGCTGCAACAAACTCAGATGGGAGTGGGCATTTTGTTGAAATGAATGCGAATGAGCCGTTTGCAAAACCAGTCAGTGCTAATGTCCGATGGAGTGGTTTGACCCTGGCAGATATAAGATTACGTGATGATCCAGCTGTAAATGATAACAAAGAAAAGATAAATCAAGATCGAGAACATTCTGTAGGATATACTACGTTGCTGGTCATCTTTGTCGCTGGTGGAGTCTTGATTGTGCTTCTTTCAACTGCTTTTTTTCTATTTGCGTGGTAAGACGATCTTTACAACCATAAACCATTTTTAGCAGCTCAACCTTCTTTTAAATATGCACCACTTTGTTTTGCTGTTCTTTACCAACCTTGTACCCAGGGCGCTTTTCCCTGGCTTTTGGGAAAAGCGCCTGGGGACGAGGTTGGTTCTTTACCCGTCGAAAGTTTTCTTGCCTATGACTATAAAAGATACCAGTGGCTAAAAAAGGCTGGAGGTAAAATATGTAATAAATAAACAAATAAATAGAATATACCAGTAATTACCTAATTATGCGAAAATCCGACAACACCCGTAATCACGTGATCTTTGTAAACCTGTGACAGGAAGTCCCCTTCTTACTGGTAAACTTTTGTGGAAAAAAATTTTTGTTCGCTGGCCACTCCCAATGAGGTATATTTGTACATTGCACATTGTTCATTTCCTGTTGCCTTTGTTTAAGGCCTGTTAGAAAATATTATGCAACTCTGTGCCACTTGATGGATCAGGAGGACTCTGCATCAGGATGGTGCAATGATGACTTGTCGAGTGTTAGAGTCAACTCAAGTTATCCTACAGAATATGACACAGTTCCCTCAGCGCCACCGACCACTCCCCCATCCCCTCCACCAAAAGGACGAAAGGCAAGGACGGAAATGCTTGCAGGTACATTACTAAAATTTTTTATTTTTTATTTTATAAATCCCCGCTTAACCCTACAGTTTCATGGCAGTAAGCCCGAACCGTAACATCTGTCTATTTGTTTTGCTTATAGCTGCCAATAAACAGCCAAAGATCACCCGACCAAAGGTGTCTTCAAATCAGCGGTCACCAGATGAGATTATTGCAGAAGATAGGAGGCGAGACTCCCGGAATGCGGAAAGGAGAAAGATTATAAAAAGGCAGACATCTGAGAGAAGGGATTCACTTGTTGATAGCTTATGGATAGCCAAGAATTTTATTGATGGGCATAGCAAGAACAGGCAGTTTGAAAAAAAGGCATCTGAGAGGCGCCGTGTCATAAAGCACTGCTGCTGCACAGACCCTGTTTCGGGTCCAAACGGTCGTCGGATGTCCTTTGCAGATGAGTTGGTAACTGCTTGTTTGGTTATCATTCCAAAATGGGATTATAAACAGAGTGTTGAAAGATCCAAGGAGAAATGCCGTGCGGTTAAGGAACAGTTTGCGTCGACAGGAAAGCGGAGACCGTCATTGCAAGAAGAGATAGGTGTGGCAAAGGAGCTCATTGTAGACAAAGAAAGAGAAAAGCGATCACTGCCACCGGAAATAGTAGCCGAGGTTGTGTTGTGCTTCCTTAAAGGAACAGCACCTTCGTTTACATAATAAATGAGAATAAATGAATGAATGAAGCTTTATTTAATCTCGGGTTTGATGAGGTTGATTAGACCTCTAGCAAAAATATGCTAATAAGCCGAGAAAAAATAACTAAATAAAATAATAGAGGGAAACCCAAAAACTTATTTACAGTATAAAGCCTAAAATTACGTGATATAGCTATTTACAATAAAAAGCCTAATTACATAATAGAATATAGATGTTATGAGAATTAGCTAGAACCCTGGCTGCCTGACTACTTTTTTAAAAGCTGAGAATGTACTTATGGATCTGAAGGATCTTGAGATTTTGAGGTTGTCCGATCCACTGTCATCAATCGATCAATCAATCAATCGTTCATTTACCCACGTAGCGTCTAGTGAGCTAAAAAGCTCATAACAGTTCATAAAAAAAGGTATGCGCAATTATATGAACAAACTTTGGTTTTATTATGCGAGGATATCTAAAACGCCTTTTAATAAGGATCTCAAAAGTTAAAAAAGTTTTCATACCAACTCCAAACCGTTTGCTCGCCATGCAAGTGTTTAAATAAGGCTCATTGTGATGGGAAATTAATATAGAGCGATTTTCGTATGACCTTGAAATGAAAACGGGCGAACACAACAGAAACAACAAACGAACGGAAATAGAGCGATTTGATTGGTGTATCGAACGGATACAAACGCACCTGGGTTTTGGTTGGCTAAGCGAACGCTCGGGTAAACAAACTTCATGCCCGAAGAACTTTCTAGAAATTGCTTTGACGTCATACTGCTACACGATTGGTCAATCGAAC
>JBBMOI010000001.1:7862500-8025000 GCA_038088405.1 Porites divaricata | reverse complement strand
TGAATTTGTAACCGTGAAATAAATATATTGATTACCTTAGTGTACGATTTAATACACACTAGTTAGGAAACCTGTAAATCAGTATTTAACTGCTAGGGGATGACAAGAAATTTACTGAGATGTCAAAACCTCAAAGCAGCTAAAACTAAAATCCTTCATGTGGATTTTAATCTAGATTAATATAAATCTAGACCTTTGAACGGACAGCCCATGTTGGAAGATGGCAACCATAAGCTTCCTTGTGGTGGGAAGAAGGTAGCTAGCCACAATGACAACAGTTAGGATATATACCATGCATTAAGCAAATGTTAGCCATATACCGGGTAGATTAATCTACCCCATTAGCAAACGTGCAGCATTTTATGTATGTTGTAGTTAATTTTTTATCTCAGTTAATTTATATTTTTCCATTGTTTTTTGGTTTGGTATTGTATGCTAATGAATTTGAAACAAAGGAAAAACAGAAATTGCCTGAAATAAAAAATTAACTGCAACATATGTGTAAGCAGTTTGTCAGTTTTCTATCCTGACCGACCCACTCCAAAGGTTTTGTGATTTACTCTTTTGGTGGGCCTTAGGTATTATATGTTAGGGTAAAATAAAACATCATCTGTATGTGTAGGATAATAATAAATTATTAACAAACTGCCTGAATCCAATGGTGTTGCGAGTCTGTTTTTGGGGGTTAAATACCAAGCATATTAGTTAGTTATTCAATAATTGTTACTTAGAAGTAAACACAGATTAAACTTATGCTTTTTAAGGTAAGTACTGATAGATTTTCCCACCTAGTCCCCTTTCAATGTACCAATCTGCCTTTTTACGATTCAGAGTGCAAAGCTTTGAACCATCTGGGGCTGCTAACATACAATTCATGTACAGGGGTGATTTTCTCACAGTTCCTGTTCCCTTGCAAGCCTTTTTATCAGCTGCAATTGAAGGATATTCATTTGCCTCATCATTCTCCTTAGTATTCCTCTTAGTTGTAACCTTTTCTTTTTTATGCTTGAATGCAAGATCAGTCACTCCCTGACAGAGAGAATTTGCTTTTTGGCAAAAGGACGTGTCCTGCAAAAGTTTGATGACTTCTTCTCTAGGAAAGTAGCCTTCTCCTCCTTCAGATACCATCTTATTTAGGTCTGCTGTGACTTCATAACAATCAAAAGAAATGTCCTCCTTGTCAAAAGTATGGACAGTGGTGCAGTCAACAGCACCTGGTACAACATCACTACAAAATGTAAAATCATCTTCTCTAGGATGGCTCTCAAGGCTGCTGACTACATTAACCTCACTTGATTTTTCAAGACTCATGCTTTCTACCTCATATTTTTCTTTGTCCTCTGTTTCTTGTGGTTCAAGGTTATTAATTGCTTCATTGGCAAGTGCAATGTTAGTTTCTCTTCCTACTACATGACTGTCATGGCTTTCACTGCTATTTGCCAAATCCTTGTCAACAGAAGAAGTCTTATCAGTGAGTGCATCAAATTCATTTAACTGAGAATGAGATTCATTTACACTGATCCTGTTGTCAAAATAATCTGCATACGTCAAATCACCATCTTGAACAACTGGATATTTATTTTCAGAACAATCCTCTACAAAGTCAGCAGTTTTGCCAACTTTTCTTTCTTTTTCCTTCAATTTGATTAGTCTAAGAAAAATGTGGCTTGCAACTAAAGCATCATTCATAGCATATTCAATCTGTCTTGTATTGAGCTGTTCTGCTTCCCAATTGCTACATCGAATCCTCCACGATTTATCCATTGCAACACCTAGTATTCTCTTGGCTAAGGCATCAAGGCTCATCTTGTGACTCCTGTAAGACGAAAAACAAAAAATGCAGTGAATATTAAATATTAAAATACTTCTTTACTAAAAAGACAAGCATTTCAAGAAAAAAGCACTCCCTTCTTTGGCCTAAATAGGTGTGCAAACAGAGTATTGTGTTCAGAATCTTGATACAATTCAATATGTATGGTGCCCACAACAAATCTAATATTTCCATGATGTTAGTTTAAAAAATGAGGTCTCTTGTCAGGGTAGCAAAATGAAGGATTTTCTCTTAAAAAGGGGCATGCTTGAAGGCCTTGGTGGGACACCTCTACCCAAAATTCCCTGAGGAGCCCCCCCCCCCCCCCCCAACCAGGGGTGGCCTAGAAGTCACATAAGGCAGAAAGTAACAATGAAAGTTTAATTGCATTATGAAGGCTCTCCAGTGTTAGCAGCGAAAACAGAGCAAAAGTGGGGATGAGGAATTGTGACTGAATAGACTTTGACCAACTGGCAGACAGACGTCAACAAATGTGTTAGTTGTTGACCTGTGTTTAGAACAAAACAAGGGTTAGGGGAGACAGATGTTTAACTAGGAGGTGGGGCTTTTGTCAAATGAAAGGAAAGGGAAGGGGTGCCATATTATTGTTATTTCTTTTAGCTACCAAGCAGTTAGGAGTTCTTAAGAACTTGTTTAAACGTGTCCATGCAGTCCAGATTGAATTTAGCCTCCCCCCTCCCCTGGTGGAGGCTAGATTGAATTAGAATTTGGAAGGGTTGGTTTTTAAGGAGAGGAGAGAACAGGAGGATCTAGAGAAAAACCTCTCATAGCAAGGGAAGAACCAACAACATACTCAACCCACATATGGTGTCAATTCCAGGATTTGAACTGGACCACATTGATAAGAGGTGAGTTCTCTCATCACTACACCACCCCATCTCCCGTGGTGGAGGGGGGTGCTTATCATGGTAAACTGATCAGCTGCCATGACAACAGAGGCAGGTATGACTACAGATAAGGTACCTTTGCTCGCCACTGTGATCCAATTGGCACCTCTGTACTACATGCCTCAGATCCACACAGCCCAGCACAGCCACGCCAAACATCCCTGATAGCTTCTTTGCATCATCTTGTATACCAACACCAAATTTAAGGACATTTTTATCTTCCAAGATATCTCTTACAGTTTGTGGTAGATGGTTCCCCATTTTACACAAACGAATAAGAAAACAGTCACAAAGGGGAGTTGCAATTTGAAGCAAAGCAACAGGGGCGCTGGTTTGGCCTTTCTTGTTCACCCACTCACAGTCTAGACCAAGAAAATTCATCTTAAAGGGATACTGTGCACGGTACGACTGAAGAAGGTTATCACAGGATGAAACACTATCCAGTACGAAGATTCGGGACATTCTTGGTATATTGTCTTTTACACTTGCTGACGGCAAAATGATTTGGGAAGGGCTCCAGAGACGTTGAACTGGCCCAAAGAAAAGAATGCCAAGAAACCATTGTAAAAATCTTAAAATAGAAACCACAACTGAATAAAATCTTGAGCTAGTAATTCGAGGTTCTTTCCAATTAATCTTTCCTTGTTCGCCCTTTAAAATACGGAAATCCTCGTCACTGGTGTATGGCTTTAATGTTGCTGACATCGTTCTCGTACTTGTTGGCCATGCAAGAGGAAAAAATTATTTTCTCAACATGCCACTATGATGGTGCAACACGTGTCCGCCATCTTTGATTCACTTTTCATCTGGTACCCAGCTTCTTTCTGCCAGAAGAAATGGCGGAAAAAATTGGCTGAAAAGAACTGGGCAGCGCCGGGCCACCAATTTTTATCAAGTCACTTCCGGTTACAGAACGTTTGTCTAAAAACAGAGTTTTCCGTAATGTCAAATGCACCGAAGAAAAAAGAGATTCCCGGCTGTATATTTTATAGGGTTTCAAAATGGTGAGTTGCAAAATCTTAAAAATTCAGAAATTTAATTTTTTAACATCTTGCTGGCAAGCTATGCTACTCGCTGGCAAGATCTTGAATTTTCAGCAAAGTCCGGCTGTCAAGATAATACTTGCTCTATGCCTGGTAATTTTTGGATCCAGGTTTCTAAATTTACAAAGCCATTGTATAAGCGTTCCTTTGACAAAGATTAATGATAATGTACCAACGTCCAGGACCGGCATAATAGACCGCAACTCAATTGTTTAAGTTGTGTTAAAAAAAGTTGTTGCCACAACTTTCCTTCTCCATATTTACTTTGGGTAGTATAATGTTAACAATGTCAATGACAGAGGATCAAGCAAATTGCAGTAGCCAGTGTGCAGTCCCCCAGTCACCCCCCCCCCCCCCTGCCCCCACCACCCAACTCCAAGGGAATCTGAGTTTTTAGGGGAGAGGCAGCTGTACACAGGCCATAGTTGGTGTTATTTGACTTCAAGAAAGTTGCTTGGCAGCAGAAAAAGACAACCACCTTAGAAACCTGTGTAAAAGAAGTTATAGCAGTGGTCTCATAAGAGAGTATAGCTCAGAAATAACATAGTATGGGTATAATACCTGAAAATTCAAGATCCTGCTGGAAAGGTGTTGAAATAAAAAATAAATAAAACAAATAGTTTATTCAAACTCTCTTGCAGTAAAAAAAGACTGAATTATCGAGTTAAATTTACAATAATAAGGCAACATCTAAAGTATAGTAATTTACAGATATAAAGTTAAAATGACAATTGAATCACTTAAAAAATTTAAATGTAAAGAAGTCCTCCACTCTCTTTGTCCTACAGACCTGCATGTTGCGGAAAAGATGATACTTTTGTGTTTTCTGCCTTAAGGTGTAGTTAGGCACGTCCAGAAGTGGGCTGGGAAGTAGGTGGTACAGAGGGTGGCTGGGGGACTTCATTTTCGACATATATTTGTAGCACAGGAGTACTCTTCTATCATCTAACCTATCTAGTTTACCTAACTGTAAGGCATGAGCGTATGACTCTGCCTCGGGGTAGATTATGTTAAGCACCCTGTTTTGCACTCGCTCTATGGCTTCGGACAGATAAGCAGGGATGTTCTGCCACAGTGGTACAGCATACTCTAAAACTGGCCGGACTGAGCTAAGGTATATCCTCAAGATGTTGGGTTGGCTCACCCTGGCTCTACGGAGAACTCTAAGGGGGTATAACTTCTTACAAGCTTTCTTAATAATAAAATCAACGTGACAGTTCCACTTCAGTTCATTGTCCATAATAACTCCTAAGATCTTATATGTATTGGCACACTCGATGACATTGCCGCCAATTATTATCTGGTTAATGAGACAATTAGAGTTGCGAAGGAAATTAATATGCATTTCTTTACATTTGGTTGGATTAAGTCTCATATTATGAGTAATAGCAAAATTGTGGATGTCTGATGCCACTACATTAAGTAAGCTAGGGGAGTTCCTTGGAATTATTTCGAGAGCACTGGTGTCATCGACGTATTTGATGTGTAGCCTCCGGTCAGACAGCAGTTTGTTCGTCATCACCGTAACGAGGATCACACCCAGTTTAGTTCCTTGGGGCACACCTCCTTTTAGTGTTAACCAATCTGACAGAGTTCTTCCGATTCTAACTGCTTGCATCCGGGATGTCAAGAATGCCACGATCCAAGATAAAAGGACTGGATGAACTTCAAGATCTACCAGTTCTTGCATCAATATTGAATGATCAATTAAATCAAACCCCTTAGAAAAATCTGTGAAGAAAATCCGAGCTGACGTCTCACCACTATCAACCGCCTCGTAGATCGCTTGAAGCATAATTTTTTATATATAAGGGTATCTGTCGTAGGTCTTGCCAGCAAGATCTTGAAAATTCAAGACCTTCCATAAAGGTACAACAATCACACACATGGCAATATGTATCTTTAATACACTAACACTCCTTTTACAGTATACAAACTTTACACTTTACTTTGACAAGTTGGAAGTGCATAGTTTTGCTAGTTTGGTATTTCTTAGTTCTTTAATTAATCTACACACGCATTCAATCAAACAGAACAGGCAGTATGTCTTTGCATGCTTTAACTCAGAATTGGCGCAGCAAGTCTTTTACTGACAACACGGAGGGATGCAATAGCAAAAGGATGCCCTTGTCTTGCCAAAATCGCCCTTTTCTAGAAATTGACAGAAATTAAACAGCTCAACCATTAAAGATTTTCCAATCCTGCATTTCTCTTGTACTCTTCTACAGTTTTTGATATTTTACATCAAAATATTACATGACATACTTAAACTACCTGCGGAGTGACAAATTAGGTAACAATGTAAGTTTTTTATTTTCCATGAATGAAATCTAAGTTTGCTAAAAGTATGATATCTAATTGTATAGTCTTACATGTACTTGACAGTTTTCGATATATTCAGTGACTTGAAAATTTTTCAGGTGTTTGGAGGTCAAAAGCAGTAATCTTAGCAACTTTTCTTTTAGAATGGTACAGATAAATTAAAAAACAAAGTTCTTGTCTTAATGTCATTCACTCTCATTAGCCGGTCTGCATGGCCTCCTCTTCTTTCTTCCCTCGAAAGTCAAGAATTTCTTTATAACATAGTTCTTCAAAAAAGAAAAAAAAAAAGGATCTAAGAATGATTCTAGAGGCAGACCTACTATCCCACTGGGCCCAGTTGTTCAAATGCCGGTTAGCGCTAACCTGGGGTTAAATTTTAACCCGGGTTTCTTTTTCTTGTTACCAAAAGCACTTTTTCGGATAATTTTCTCTATTCTTTTTAAAGTATCCAATCATCAAATTGTAGGCAAAGAGAATTAAACTGAATTTGCTTTTTAAGCCTCATATTTGAGTTCAAATTTCACACTAACTCTGGGTTATCTTAACCCAGCTTCGAACAACCTCGCTCAGAGGATTAGAGGGGATTGAGGGGGATTGAGGTAAAGGGACACCTTCATTCCCATCCCCAGTGTTCAGAGATCCCTGGGAACAGGTTCCTCCCAGCTATAGCCCCTCCACCATCAGAGAGTTTCCACAATCATGGTGACTCCTGAAGAAGGAACTGAGGGAAAGGCATGTCTCCTAAAATCCCACCATGGTCTGTGAATGTACTTGACTTCAGGTCATTCTCAATCCATAAATTACAAACACAGACAAAATTACAACAGAACAGTGTACCTCTCCACTTATCTATTGGCCAATCCTTAGCTTCAAATTGAACTTCATCAAAAGGCTCACACGTTGGCTGTAGGAGGAATTTTTAATTTGCAAAACTTCAGTTCAGTTAACTGCCGTGTACTGTCTGAACTCAGTGAATCAAAAGGTAAAACTAAAGGGAGGAATCTGTGGTATATAAACAGTTAATGATGAGTGTGTTGGCATTGTTTATATTTATAAAACTAGGCTACACTATCAAAAGTTCATCCAACAGTAGCACAGCTTGTTGAACCATGATCACACAAGTACACTAGTGTTACTAGATCTTACTGCAGTATATCAAATTCTGTTCATTGTACCCCTGGCTCCATGCAGAAAGAATGGAAAACAAAATGGGCCCAAAGAACATGATTAACTTCTTCAATTTCTAATCTAAATCTAAATCTAATAGTTTGCAAAGCTCTCACATGGCATATACCTGCACAGGGTGCAACATATAAGTAATAACCTAAAGTTTCTAATGCTATCGGATCAAAGACAGAATTCTTAAGGTAACATTGAGGAAAATTTTGTCTGTACCTCATCATCTGGATCAGCATAAGTAGAAAGGTAAGGATGAGCAAGGGCTTGTTCTGCAGTCAGTCTATTGTCCGTATCAAGACAAAGCATTTTCTCCAGCAGATCTACAGCTGATTGAACAAACAAACAAACAAAAAAGAGGTATGAGATCTGTGCCACAGGAAATAGCTAGAGTCCAGAAACAGGCTATTTCATGTTTTATTATAATGGTTTATCTTAAAAAAAAATAACATTATTGTTTGAGATGGAAAACATTCTTGTGTAAAAAGGAACACATTAGCATTTCATGAAATTAATATCTATTTCAAAGAAGATTTTCAGTATGATGAAAATATTGATTATTGTTTAGTCAATACTAAACAATATATTTACCTTGAGGGTTAGCCTGAAGAAAGACATCTGAGAAAGGTTTCTTTTCATATTCGGGCATTGACAATATATAATTTCTTGCCTATCAAGACACAAAATTTAGATTAAAATATATTCTAGTTTAATGAAAAAGGTACTGCATGACTAGTCTTGTGATTGATTTTCAAAGCACTGATTTTCAATAGCATAAAGGGAATATATAACTATAAATAAATCTTTAATAAATAGTTATTTGAACTACAGTTGATTCCCAATAACTCGAACCCTTAATAACCCAAACCTCGTGCTAACTCAAACCAAAATTGACTTCCCCTGGATTTCCGTTATACATTGACTGTAATTTTACCCTTGGTAACTCAAACCCTCAATAACTTGAACCTCCCGCTAACTTAAAGTAATTTTGTTTCCCCTCAGATCATTTCTATTTAATTTTACCCACGATAGCTCGACCCATGTTTTGAGCCTTTAAAAAGTTGGGAAATAACAGTGTACTGGCATCCAAAACATTGAATTTTGAATTTCCCATTGGCGTGTTGTACACATATAGTTTACTGGTGCCCGAGGCTAATGTTGTTTGTTACAAATCTATGTGAAACAGCTTTACTTTTCAAAGCAGTAAAACCCGTGCTCTAGTTAGGCAATGTCTTGTTACTGCATTATGTTCTGATTTATAATAGACAAGTATCTTTTAATTTTCACTTAACATTTCTACACTAAGTGTGATTAAAATGTTCACTGTGCAGTAAAAACTGTTTTTTCCTTACTCCCTGCTATTTTCTTCGAGCTCCCAATAACTCGAACCTTCAAGGGAAATCGAAAATAGTTCGAGTGTAAACATATTTTTATTTTTCTGATATAAATAATCCCTTCTGTACATACTAAATTATTACTGTTTAAAAGTAAGACAAACCGAGCCAATGAGTATTAAAATGAGTAACGTTAATATTTCAAAAATAAAATTTATACTCCCCTGCAAAAGTGTTTTCTTAATTTCTACAGTGTATTTACAAGACATGTTAAAATTTCCAAAAATGTTTCAAGATGAAACAAAACAAGACATCAGCTGTTCTTACAGAATCACTGCTAATTTTGTCCAAAAACTCTTGTTCTGGTTTGCCAACAAGCTTCATTATCCGTGTCAATTGATCAATATTTTTGTAAAGTTAAGATAAACAACCACCAAATACCACAGCGTAGCCTCAAGTCAAACTAAGCAGCATTTTTTTGCAGTTTAATCAGTTTCCATATCTGGAATACTGCTTGTACTTTGAATAATCTAAAAACATTTGGTACCACTTTCGTCCATTGCGTTCAAAGCAGGAGATTTGGAGGATTTTGTACACTCAGGTTCCTGTTTGCCACATCCAGGACAATTTCAGATTTTGAGCCCAGCCATATTGGCAGCCCTTGATTTTTATAGTGGCTAACTCAGTTTATTACACATTTGCAATATTAGAATGGTCACATTATGGCTGACTACTATTCTTTCAGTTTGCCATGTTTTTACTGACCATAGGCCATTTCTGAGTTCCAAAAACTCTTACTTTTCAAATGAGACTTATAAGTGCAAAAACTTGTGAAAATCAGTTTTATTTGCAAGAGGATAAAACCATTATTTTCATTTCAATGTCTTTGCACTTATCCTAATGCTTTCAAACAGACGCTAACCTTAGGGGCAACTCGGAAATGACCTATTCTCTCAACCTGCTTTGTAGAGAAGCTTTCTATGAGACTCAAGTACCCTTTGAATGGGCTCTCTGTTTGGGGAAAGTGCAAAAAGATCACGAGGAAAGGGAAAGAGGGAGAACCTGTAGGCAAACATTTGGGACCACCATTCCACGGCACCTGCTGTGCATCAAGCTCCTATTGGCGAGAACACTGAGTGTTGACAGGTTTAATAAACATTGCTTTGGTCGGCATGTAGCTTGCAATTTGAATAATCACTTGTAAACAGGTCTTCTGGTCTTTAACATGGTGTCTTCTGGCACTTGACTGATGAGCTTATAATGAACTGCAATGAAGAGCTTCATGTTTCAAATTAGAGCTCAAATAAAATGTTTTTGCATCAGAGGGCAAATCACACCAACGAGAAACAAACGAAATAAGCACAAAAACCAGATTTACTCAGTCAAAACTTAACCCTCCAGAGCATAATCTACCCGCCAGAGAAAAAACTCATCGGAACAAGCAGCATTTTGGCATGAGGTAAAAGTCATGACCGTGTTTAATACTTACTGAACCCCCTTTTTACATGGGAAATTGATTACATTCCAATGTATCCAAGTGACAGATAATGATCTTGCTGACAGATGATTGACAGTTACAAGACAAGAGGGTCGAATAGTGGCCTCAAAGGTTTGTCTACAGACTCTTCCCCCTTTCCCTTCCTTCTCCTTGCAATTTTTTCACCCTTTCCCCAAACAGAGACTAGCCTGTTCACAGGCTAGGACTTAAGAAGATCCCTGGTTAGTCTGTTGGGTAAAAGGATATGATCATTTCCAGGAAACAGTGTCTTGGAGGTCAACAGCTCAGCCATGATACATCCAACAGACCAAATGTCCACTGTCAAAAAAAAAACATTATTAGCTTGAGGCCGCATTATCTCTATATTTCACAAACAACAATCTTAGGACAATAGTAAATTATGACAAAATGAATGCAGCAAACCTGTTTTGTTGTAGTGCATCCAGTTAAGCATGATCTCAGGTGCCCTGTACCAACGTGTGGCTACATATCCAGTCATCTCCTCTTCTGCCATCCTTGCAAGACCAAAGTCCAGAATCTACCAATAAAAACTTGGGTGATTTTAATAAGACATTTACCAGATGGTAAATGCAGTTAATGGAACATGAAGCACCAGGGGGGTAGGCTAAGGTAGCCTGCCCCAATGTATGCTCGGTTGGATCTTTAAAGCCTTATTTATGAATGAAAGCATGTTAATAATATTTTAAGATACAAACAAAAGCTGTTCGTGGTTGGAACCTGACTAATTTGCCGTATGTTTGTCATCATATTTTTCTTAGCATTGTGCAGATTGGTCTCTGTTTTCAAGGCCCTATTCATGGCTAGACTATAATCATGATAAAACTAGATAGCTTATGGTACAACTGTATTTATTGGTTGAGATTTGAGACACTGTCTAGCTATAAAAGTTCTGCTGTTTCAGACCTGGTCATAATTTGTCTAGCTTGGACGAAAGCAAACAGTTACAGTAATTTGTTACCCACCCACCCTCCCTTTGGAGGAGTTTTGTGTTATTTATCAATAAAATGTTTTTGTGGGGGGTCACTCCTTGTGGTGTGGTTAAGTCTGCATTGTGACTTCCCCCAAGCTTTTGGCATTGCTTGTGTCTTGCCATTTTATTCATTTGTCTTAATCTTGTCCAATCTATAGCCCGTGTGGTGCTGGGGAGATAAAAAAGGCTCTGCCAATACTCTTGTCCTACCCCACGGTAGTGGAGCGATAAGTGAAGCTTGTGTTTTTGTTGTGTGCATAACCTGAAGTCGCTAGAACCTGCCACAGGGCTGTGTCCCTCCATTATTATGCCATCTTGTAGTTATTATATTGTCTTATTTGCCTGCATGCGCTATTTAGTTGTGTTACCTTTTCATGCATATCTTAAGCAGAATAGTGACATTAATTAACCCTAAAATTTAAAATTATCTTATCTTTTTCCTGATGTGTTACAATAACGACTATACTTTGAGTGATTGCATCAATATTTTCCTGCAGTTCTATTTTAGTCATTGAGGTAGAAATGTGCTAAAATATCTTTTTATGGCAAGAGGAGACCTCAAATCCAAAATGGATAATAAACATGCAAAGAAAACAACTCACCTTTAACTCACAATCTTCATTAACAGCTATGTTGCTTGGTTTCAAGTCCTTATAAGTAAGATAACATAAAAAAGCCAAAATCAAAATAAAATTGATGACTTAGATAAAACTGGATATTCACAGTGAACTTAAAAAAAAACCTCACAACAGATAAAGGATGGACTAAAAGTGACATAAACACCATTGCTGGTTTTATATCCAACTGGTGTCAGCTGTTACTGTAAAACAATGTTAGTTATGAATTTTCTTACCCTATGAATGACACCTGCTGAATGTACATACTGAAAGAAATAACACAATGTTAAATATTTCAATGAAGGGCTTGCTTTCTAAGGAAACTGCAGTGTTGTGTTTGTGGAGAAGTGAAATTTGGTTTTATTAACTGAGTTGATAAATAACACCACTAGCCACCTCCACTTCAGTGACTAATTATTATTCAGTGAAGTGGAGGTGGCTAGTGGCAGATACTTATCAAGCCATGAAGCGGCAAGGTAAATATCCACCACTAGCCACAGACACTGAGGTGAATAACTGTTTTAGTACACTAAAACAGCTAGATGATTAAGCCCAAAAAAGAAGATTTTTAACCCATTTGCTGCTGCCAACAACTACAATTTTGGCATGCAAATAACCAAAGGGCTGTTACGTTTGCTTGCCAACAAATAAAATTCTTGAAGGCCTTTTTTAGCTCTTGTGGGGAAATTTCTTCAAAAGGAGTTGTGAATTCTATTTGTATTTGAAATCACTCTGTAACAAAAAATATTGAGTTTAATTTCATGTTAATTTATGAACATGTCAGCTAAATGAAGTAACACAAGACTTAATTTGCATTTGTAAACAAAAAAATTTTTTCACGGTCTTATCAATGAATACAAAGCTTTGCCTACTACAATTTCCAAGCTGAATTTCATCAACTTCTTTGCGTATTTCAGGAAGGGCTTGTTTAATTATTTGTGAAATTTCTTTGTTTGTTTCGACAGCAAAGTGAGAAGACAAATCAGGAAATTGTGGGTGGTCTGAGGTTTATATAACAAAATAGCTACTGTTGGTAGAATATAGTAACATGGCAAACAATATAGAATTAGAAAATTTATTCTTGTTTTTCACGTTATCATGTTCCCAGCAACACATGTAACATGGTTCAACATCTGGTATATAAACTACACAAAACCCACAACACCCTCATTAATCCCTCTGATGAGGAAGGGCTAGCACTTAAAATGGTCCGTAGGCTAGCATATATAGACATGTATATGTCTTGAGTACACTATGTGCACCAGTCGTGCACTAGGGGTAAAGAGGGATGTAGAGAAAGAAGTCAATTAGACACTCTTAAACCACCTGAGGTAAACTGTAAAGGATTCCTGGATGTTATTATGTTACATACCTTAAGTCCTCTTAAAATCTGGTACACAAGGAACTGGACATGTTCATCAGTCAGCTTTTGACATTTAAGAATGCTGTTCAAATCTGCCCCCATGAGAGCTGTCACCATGTATCTAGCAATTACAATGAAAACAGTTTATAAAATAACTAAGATAGTATGCGCGCTCTGATTGGTCAAGAAGCGTGTTTGCATGAGAGTGTGTAAACATGGTTTTGACATCAAAATGTTTTGCCTTTCGCGCACTAATCACGCAAGCACGGATTTGAAAAAGTTTTTGAGTTCAAAACTCGACAAGTTTACTTTATTTACCCATTCCTTCATTGGCTGAAACTTGGAAAATCGTTACAAAGAAGGTGTGCCAATTTTTTTCCCTTAAGCTGACATTCTAAGCGAGAAAAACCCCTATTTTGGAAAGCATCTTTTTTGCAAAACAAAGACTGATTACGTGTACAAGCTTTGTGTACAAGACTTCGCGACTGGTAAGAATTTCTCTTTTAATCAATGCTTTAAACAAGAAAGTTTTGCTTTTTTCTGAGGAAAGTTATTTTATAAAAGCAATAGAAAACTTTTTTCCCTGTGTCTGCATATCCGGATATAAACACTCAAGGGGTTGGGAGAATTCTCGACAGTTATGCAAACCCTCCACTTCGTCTCGGGTTTGCATAACTGTCTCGAATTCTCCCAACCCCTCTCGTGTTTATATCAGGCTATGCAAACACGGAAAACGTTTTCTATTGCTTAAATAGTAATACTTAAAAGTTAAATGAACATGATCAGTACTGTAGCATTCAAACTCAGATTAATTTCTTTACAGTCATGTAGTTATTTTAAATATCAAATAATGATAATTAAAGTTGCAGCAAAAATCTTGTTAGAAAAAAATAGTACAGATGACTGGAATGGTGTAAAAATTACTAGTTTTTAGTGACGGGATAAAGATCTTATGTGGTATCCTTAACTTTACACTTACACATCTTGAAATTTGTCAAATGATGTGTCTGGAGTAAATACATCAAGTAAACCAATGACCTGTAAGGAGATAACAATATTATTAAGGTGGCTCATTGGAAGATAATGCTTTAGTATGAATGACAGATCTATAAGGCCGCAAAAATTGGACTCAATGTCTACTTAGCAAACTTAGAGCTCATGGAAAACTGTCTCAGGTTAGTAGAAAATGCAAAAACAGTCCTCACAATGTTTATCCCCCAGCCTGATTGATCAATGAAATCTTAAACTGATATCAATCAGTATTCCATTCCAGTTGATTGAGCAAGATTGGTTTCTTTCACTCAAAGCTGTCATTGATGATATTTATCATTGTAAATACTTGGTTTTTTAAACAAGTTGATAAAGTATATTGGCCATCCTTACGTCACTCTGTCTGATGAGGGACAAGTGCTTGAAACATCAGCTTCCATATCTCCCAATGGTGACCAACACAACATCAATATTTTTATTAAATACAATAAGGCAATATCTGCTGCACAACATTAATGACAATAAATTGTTGATAGCAATGGACAACAATCAAGGCAATATTTTAAACTGAAACTGGACTTGTGACTATCTATAGGCCAAACACTGTTCTATGTGTTTTATAATGGAGCTTCATGCGCGTGCTTCAAGAGGAGCCCCATAGCTAAGAACATTTGGTTATCTATCCATCCGAGAAACTTTGGTAGTCATGTGATTGTCCGCCTGTCCATCTGCACCACAGGGCAACCAATTTGAAATCTCACACTTTCTAGCTAGTATGGAAGCAATTAGCCTGATATTGCACATCCATGTGGTGGTCAATTGACAGCTGTTAAAACAGGGTATCTGCTGACCAATATAAAATGACCATAATAATAATAATAATAATGGAATTTATATAGCACTTATACATTGCTGTTCTAAGCGCTTATCTCGGACTCAAGTGTCCACCCATTGAGGTTACATGTTTTTTTTTTAAAGTTATCTGCTGACAGGTTACTAGTTTTCAACTGATCACGGACTCAACTCCAAGTGGATTCAGTACTTTGCGATGGTAACAAGCTTAATTTGTTTGAAGTAAATTATAAATTTATTAACGGGAGCTTCACTTTTAGCTTTGGGTAAATCTACATATTACAAGTAAGCTACAGCTTACTATTAATACACTATTTGCAATAATATTTTATAATTTGTTCATGGCAAGTGTTAAGTGATTGCTGTATTCATATAGTAACTATTCACTTACATTTTCATGGTTCATATGACGCAAAAGTTTCAATTCTCTGAAGGACCTCTTTGCATGCATGGTAGTCTGGAATGGCCGAGATAACTTTTTGATAGCAACCTGCTCTCCAGTTTCAACATTTGTTGCTGAGCTTTGAGTTTATAACAAAAAAATAATAATTAGTTGCAATAATTATCTTTAAATACAAACATCTGTCATTACAAACTGCTTCACAATTTACCTAGTTAGTATCAATAGGCCATTTGTGAGCTCCGGCCGATCCCCTGGGCCACTGTATCAAAACGAGGTTATTTCCTCAGTCTTTGATATGGAAATAATTTTTCATTCACATGCAAACCAAACTCATTTTCAAAAAAAAAGGTTGTGCGATTGGCCTCAATTTGAACGTGAGGGTTTTTGAACTCAGAAGTGGAATAGATATTGTTACATTACAGCTGGCTAGTAACATTGCAATACTGACTCTGTCAAAGTGCAAAAAAATTTGTGTCTGACGGATAGTCCGAGGCTAGTGGATTTTGCTATGGCTAATAAAAGGTAAATGTATTATGTTGATAACTCGTGACTGTAATAACAACTGATAAACTTGAGGTTGACGATGTGCTCATTTTACCCCCCTCTCTCCATCAATGCTCCGTTTTAAGGGTATTTAAAGCAGGTTAAAGCTACACAGAAAGGAGAAAAGTTGAAAGAATGATGTGATGTCACTGGGGATTGAACTCGGGACCACCAACAAACTGTGCCACCCTTGATGAATTCTGTTCTAACTTGCCTTGCAGGCAAGTGAAGTTTTAGGGGGAAACTCAGTTTACAGAAGACCTTTAATCAATCCTGCGGTCAATAATTTTTTACAAGCTAGCTATTAAACCGACTTTCTTTGCACTCTGCTATATGAAAGTACTAAATACTTAAGCGGAAATATGCATAACGCTATGTGGAAATCCTAGCATCCTTTTTAGCTGATATCATACCACCAAATTCAAAACATTTTCTAAAGAAATTCTTGACCTAAATATGCAGGTTGCGAACACTTTTGCTGATAGTGAAAGGTTCTCATGCCTCCTCCTCTTCACAGATTGCTGTCCCAAGGTCTGATCTGTTTCCCAACCACGGAATCAACTTTTATTTAGAATGAGTCTAAAGGCAATATAGTATATCACTGGCAAATAATTTAACATTTATATGGGAGATTAAGATATGATATCTTAAAATCTATTGGCTACAAGGAAAAAGCACTGTCATTATATTTTCTTGGTGAGGTATTGCTCTAGAAACACGAGAAACTAGAACAACAGAATAACAATTACAGCGAAAACTAGCTACCGATGTAGTAACACAAACAAAGAAGTTAACTAGAATGCAGATAAACTCGAACCTCTCGAAAGTAGTGAGTCATATATAGTCAAAGGTTCGATCATTACCTGCATTCTAGCAGTGTTACACACAGTCCTGAACGAGGTAACAAAAAAAAAACCAAAAAACAGCAAGTGTGCGTATGGCTCATTTTCATATATGTTTAACACTTGTGTGTACATTCTTTAAGTAAATACTATGGTTATTAAGTCTCAATGAGAAACCGTACAAAAGTGCAATTGGATTTGGCTTACCATACTTGTCCGTAAGCACCCGTTCCAATGGGACTAAGATCTTTGTATTTCTCAGGTACTTCCCAAATAGTTCTATTTAGCTCTACCCTGTAATATCCCACTGGAAGGTCATCCATTCTCCGCTAGCTCAAAACAGCCCTCTCCCACTGTCGTTCTGCTGTCGGTTCACTGTCGAAGGAAGTGCGCACAACACACAAAAAAATTGCGGTTTGCGCATTCGAAATTTTCTTTCCGTGGAGCTCTGGATCGGAGAAGGTAAGAAGTGTATTGTGGGAAAGAAATCAACATGGTGGAGACATGGGGAGGTGAAGATTTTCTGACACCTTTGGAACTATTTGAGAAGAAAAAAGTTGTTCGGATCTGTGCGCCAATGGTAAGGTATTCAAAGTAAGTCCTACAAGACGTTTAAATTACTGGCATTTCTTGTTTCCTAAATGGTAAGGACAGGTAGTAAGGTACCCGACTCTATTATCTTTGCATTTGCAGGCTTCCTTTTCGGACCCTAGTGAGAAGGTAAATAGAAATGTTTTCATTTTTCAGTGGGGTCATACCTTGATCAAAAACAACGGATGTTTAGAGATAAGCTACGACGTCGGTACTTACTGTAATTCTAGATATTGAAAATGGTGAAATCATAATTCGATTAAAACATCCTGGGTCAATGTTTTAAGTTTTTTCAAGTTCTGAACCCGTGGGTCAATTTTTTTGCTTGGTATGTGTTGCCGGCCTCTCAGAACTCCTAGCCCATTATTACAGTGTATTCTAATTGCCAACAGTTACCCTGTGAAATACCTAGGTAGGCACGGTTATAAGCAAACAACTAATGACCTTTAATGAATAATTTCCTCTCATTAAATACCACTACTTACTTAAATATTCATAACACGTACAATCAGTTCAAAAAACACATACTAGAGAGCTAATTCCCTTGACACAAACTAACACTACACCACAGACCCCATCTTAGTCACTTTTGGGAAAATGTAAGCCTAAATTATTTTTGCAATCCCAACCTAGTCACTTTCTGTTTATGCATCTACCTCATAATCTTCCCATTTTTAAATCTCTACAAACTAGAATTTTCTTACCCCTGAAATCTCGAAAATGTGCAACCAGCTAATCCTAACCCTAAAGCCACCCCATCTGGCGGCACATCCCAATTAACCTCCCCCTGGGCATTCAGGTAGACAACAGGAATGAATATTTGCCTGTCATTATGGGATTTATCCATCTAGGTATGGATGTGATTTGGCATTCACTCCAATGATAATTTCGGACTCCTTTGTCAAGTCCATCAAAGCTAGAGATATGGAATTCACTACAAACTCAGGTATGTAAAATGGAGATTGACTTGTATCATAATTAAGCTCTGTTAAAAATTATCAAACATATAATCTTCATTCTGGTAAGTAATCCTTTTGAATACAGTCAATGCAATGTAAATGGTTGTTCAGTCCCAGTATGCCTTGTTATTAAATTCAAACTCCAAGTCCACCGTGTTATTAATTTTGGGTTTGTCCAGTTTATTGTGTTGAGAGGCTAGTGGATTTTCCTCACTAATGCAATGTAAACCTTCTAAACTTTGTTTATCTGTTAAGATTGCTTGAAGGTAACAACAATCTACACACACTTGTATTGTCATGCTATGATATAATATATTGGGGGTCACATAGAGACATAGCATATTTTGGTTCTTTGCTGTTCATTCCCTTCTTTCTGCAGGTGATCGCCCTCTAGTAGCTCAATTTGCTGCCAGTAATGCAAAGGATTTTGCTGATGCTGCTGAAATTGTAGCTCCGTAAGTTAAACCTTAGACATATTGCATCTATATAATATTACAGTACCAAAATTTTTAAATGTTTTAACATGCAAGAATCACTTTGCTTTATATTTCAGCAAATCTAGTAGTTTGTAGAGAATTACTCATTAAGCTCTTTGCAAGTTCTATGAAAAGTTCATTATTTTACCAGTGGTAAAAAGGGACCAGAAACTTGGCAAGTTATCCTGCATGATCTGTTGCAGCAAGTTAACATATGGCAGGGCTGTCATTAAGAGGCAGGGGCTGGGGATTTCCCCCAGTTACCATGAATGTGGCCCCTGGCTACTTTCATTGGAAAATAGACTGAAGAAAAATAGAACCAAAAGAAATCTCCAGCTGTTTTATTCCCTGACTACTTGTCGTATTTTACCCAGCAACCTGAATCTTAGTCACATCCCTGATATGGTCAGATCTTAACTGCCACAAGATGTTGAATTTTCAACATCTTGTGTACAACTTCTTGAATTTCAACATGTTGGTGGAAAGATTTTGAAAATTGGAGATTTTTCCTAAAAGATGTTGAGAATTCAAGAACCCACCATTTACATGCTTCAAGAAGTCCCTGTTGGTAACTGAACACAGCTAACTTGCTTGTGGTTGTGCCTAATCATATATGAAAGCATGATGACCATCATAAAAAACCTGGCCTTCGATTTTAATGATAGCAGAAACGTGACTTTAAGTCTAGAACAGTGATATTAATATTTGAATTATAAAAATATCTTCTTACAAGATATCCTGAAATTGAAAAGTTTCTTTCTCACTAGGTTTGTTGATGGTGTTGATCTTAACTGTGGCTGTCCGCAGAGGTGAATTTTTTCAGACGGACATGAGTTAAATAATATTATTATTCATTCAAAATATTTTCCTGATTCTGATTGGCTAAAAGCACATGCATAATTCACCATAACCAGCTACTGATAACCAAATTCGGAAGAATTTTTTGTTTAATGAACCGATGACGTCAAAAGTGCAGCGTTCTTACAGTTAATGCATCATTAACCAAGAAGAACTGGGGATGAGGTTGAGTTGTTTTGGTCATGAAAACAAATAATGGCGGACACTTCACTCGTTTCAAGAGTAAGAACTAGGCGAAATAATAGCTAAAACATGGCAAGAACAGCAAGAGGACAACTCGAAGGGCAGCATCTGCTATTTGGAGAATATTTGCGGAGCTGAGCAACCCTAAATGTGCACTATCGAACATGAACTTAACATCGATGGAGGTAAGCATGTTTTAGCTATGTTTTTAAACTAGGAATTATTTTGAATGAATGATAAAACAATAGACCATTTCCGAGTTCCAAAAAGTTTCACTTTCAAAACGAGGCTAAGTGCGAAACCTTTGTTGTGGAAATGAGTTTTATTTGCATCATAATTAAAACTCATTTCCACAACAAAGGTTTCGCACTTAGCCTCATTTTGAAAGTGAAACTTTTTGGAACTCGGAAATGGCGTATTATTGAATTCGGCTTTGGTATCATATGAATAATCTCCATAATTCTTCATAAGATACTCAGCCTCATTCATTAATTGTTAATTATTACAATCATTTCTTTCATTTTTGTTAGTTGTACTATAATTTTTGCCTTTATGAGGCCTCCTTAATTTGTGCTTCTGTAATTGTCAGTGATTTTGTTACCTCTGTGTCCTGCATCCCTAATGCATAAAATCGTCAAAGATGCAAATAATAATAATATTCATGAATTGCGTCCCTTAGGACACAAGGAAGGATCAATTGATTTGAAGATTTTTTGGTAGAATATCCTTTTTGTGTGATTTCTGTGGCTGTTGTTTAGGGACGCATATTTATTTCAGTCTTGTTTGAGCTTCAAGTATCTAGAAGGACTATATAAGTAAACTGTAGTTAATAGTTTTGGCGTCTGTCTCCAGATTAACTGTCTGGTTACATAAGGGCCAAGCATTTTCAATTTTTTTGAACTGGCACTCATTGGTTATGGACTGGGACTCGTGATTTTTCACAAGATGAGTCCCAGGACTAGCCATAACTATTTGTAACAAAATCAAGTCTGCTTGTACTTTTTAGGTGGGCCATGCAAGAGGGTTATGGTGCAAAGTTAATCAGCAGCCCAGAATTAATTCAGGACATAGTGAAGCAGACTGTTTCAAGAGTTCCTGGACTTCCTGTATCCATCAAGATCAGAATTCATGACAATATAAAGTATAGTGATCAATATGCTCTCTTATATCTTTTTAGGTGTTATTTTTTTTAGGACAAAAACCTTTTTTCCTACTTATCATAATAACAAAAGTGGGAAGTGTCTGCAAGATGAGAACTGACTTTACAGTGAATGCTTTTTTTCCCCTCTTTGTATTTATTTCACAAACCTATGTTAATAAGCACATCCTTAAAGCTTCTATTTAAGTTTACACTGTAATTTCCCATTTTGATTGTTACAGAAAAACCATACAGCTCTGTAAACAGGCTGAAATGGCTGGTGTTTCGTGGGTAACAGTTCACGGAAGGACAGTCAGACAAAGGGGTGAACCAGCAAACTGGGATGCTATCAAATTGGTATTGAATAGTTAAACTAATTGTATTTAAAAAATGTAGATCTCTCTGATTTAGAGTGGTCAGAGGCTTTTTTGCCAATAGACCCAATTATTATGTTTGTTATTAATACTTGTCATCCAATTGCATTTTATCTGTTCATGATTACAGACTCACATGGACTCCTGATTCAGTAATCCACAGTCATTTATAACAATATGTTGTCTCATAATTCAGATCAAAGAGAGTCTGTCCATACCTGTGGTTGCCAATGGTGATATCAAGTCTGATTCTGATGTCAAAAATGTTCATGCAAAAACTGGTGTCAAAGGTACATTGTAATACTACACTTAATTTGAAAACTACTAGTTTTCTGTAGTGAACAGTGCTAAACCAGTTTTAATAGTGTTTCCAGTTCTAGCTGTTTACCCTGATGAAGGACTAGCTCTCCAAATGTCAGCTTCTCAGTCCCCCTACAGTGGCTAATCTAGCTAACATTAACGCAATTTATAAAACCAAATTTTTGAATTTCACTCCCCCACTGATGCAACACCACAGTTTCTTTAGAAGTTAACTCCTTATTTGACCATCAGTGACAGGCAGGTTAGGGTGTGAATACCGTAAGTACTGAATTTTGTTAACTTTAGGTGTAATGGCTGCAAGAGGAATTTTAAACAATCCAGCTATGTATGCAGGATATGGCGTGACTCCTCTTGAGTGTGTGGCAGACTGGGTATGTCTATTATAGACTGAGGTGTGGTGGTGTTGAACAGTTAAACAAAGATGTTGTCTTTTTCTATTTTATATATTATGTCTATAACAAAAAAGTGCGAAATAGTTATTGCCTTTAGGATCATCAATTGATACTTTTTCCCCAAAATAAGGGCTGACCATCCCTTGTACATTGTAGTGGCTCTCATAGGATACAAAGAAAGTTGTGAATTTAATAGTTTTTGAATTCTGAGTTGCAAGTTCTTTACTTTGCTTTTTACAGATTAATATTGCCCTCTCTCTTGGCACTCCTTTCACCAACTTTCATCACCATTTAATGTACATGCTAGAGAAAGTAACCAGTAAAGCAGGTATGTTCTTGGATATTGAGATACCTCTCCAAAAACTACTTGACTCTAATGATTTGCCCCTACTCTAACTATTCAGGCCCAGTTATTAGTAAAATCTGATAGTACTGAATAAAGGTGACTTAATTTTAACAGTAACAGCACCTTTACAAATGCGCGATTTACCCAACACAAACACTGAGAGATGATTTTTCTGAAGATGAGGTCAGCGACCCCTCTTCTTTCCAATATATTAAAATCAATAGGGCGCACTCATCCTTTTCTGCAAGAATTATCTGTTCATTCTCTTGTAGTAAAAGAATTGCACAACGTCATTAGTTGTGCAGCCTTCAACTGTAAAAGTTAAGTGTAGAAAATAAAATTAGAAATTTTAATTTTTGCACTAACTTTAGCCTTTGATTGATAAGCAATGAGTACCGTAATGTCTATACAGAAAGAAGGGTGTTCAGTGAACTCAAAAGCACTGCAGCAGTGTTGGATCACCTCAGAGAATACTACAGCATTGATAACAGAGACGTCACTCAAGGAAGCAAAGTTGGCCTAGAATAGTTTTTGCAGGCATACACAGTTTACAGGCCTGTAGAACAGGCAAAAAACCCTGCCCTAGAGTAGCTCCAGGAGAAGAACTGCGAGTCACATCATACCAGTCAGCAAGTCAAGACAATGATCGCGGTTGAAGAGAGTCAAGACCTCAAGGTACAATAGAACGTCCATTCAAGACTGCAAGTTACAACAAGTAGGGAGTAATACCATTCACACTAAGAGAGCAAACAGTGTGACATGGAGTCAAGACGAATATGACTGACAGTGAGTAGAAAACAGTAGTATCAAGGACGTGAAAAACAAGAGAAATGTGTGAATACAACAATGGAATTGTTGAAGTATAGTTGCGTTTCTTTCGCCTTCACTATCCTGCATTGTCTACTACCAGCAACACATGGATAACTAATACAGTAAGGAATAGGATTTGCGTTGTTTTGGCACTCATGACTGTAGCTTGTGACGTCATTGTCCTCCCATTCCAAATGGATACATTCGCTATCTGTGCATACCGTTAAAACAACTACGACAAAGTCTAAACGGACGACGCCACTGTCAACTTTCACTGCTCTGTCGATTCGTCTTTGCCTTTGAAAGCAAAGTTTGGTGGTGGCGTTTTTTTTCGTCCACTTGCTAGTTCCTCTATAGCCTTGTATCTCCTTGCTGTGAATTAAAATCATCCGCCGTCTCTAACAAAAAAAGAACAGCAACAACGACCAAAAATAATAATGATTAAAATGATGATGATTACGATAATGACAATGATATTAATGAAACAAAGACAGTAACAACAAAACCTAAGTGACATTTCATTTGTGGATTACTTTGTTCGTATTTTTGCGTTATTGTCGTACCATTGCTTTCTCTGCTAGCAGGGGAAAACGCTGGCCGCTTGCACAGAGAAAAAACGGAAATTGATCTCTCGTTGCCAATTAAAGAAAAATAAACAACAAGTTACAGCGCGAGTTAAAACGTGTTATTTTAGGCAATTTGTTGGCAATTTCCTGCAAAATAATAGGCGCGTCACTCAGCAATTGATTTGGTAATTGTGCAGCACAGAAAAAGGGAATTGGCTTTACTGTCTCTGATAAGCTATATGTTAGCACCTATATAAAACATTTTCTTGGAAAAAATAAAAATCCACTACAAGTTACTGATGATAATCTTACTTTATGCAACTGTTTCCATTCTCATGATAACCTTGTTTGCAGAAGCATTTGTATGAGCCTGCGGTGTTAGTGCACAATGCATTGACGTCACACTTATCATGATCACTATGATCGATCACTATAACGTTCATTGAAATCTGAAAAGAAAGAAGAATAAATAAACTCTTTGAAGATTTTAATGTCCCTTACTAGATGGGGCAGGGGTTTTGTTGGAAAAACGTATTGGTCAAGAGTGAAGTCTTAACCAATATCATGATCTTGCCTCTTCAAATACTCCATACATCCGTCATTCCTCTTATTGACTCTTAAAAAGTATCCTATTGAACAGCATTTACAAGTCACTGATTTGGTCTCCTAAACTGCTGAAGTTTACGCAGTATCAGTTACATTGAAGAATATATAGTTTTTTCTCATTCTTGCGTTATCATTCGCCTCGAGAGGTAAAATGATGCAAAGGGTGAGAATAAAGTGGAATTCACGGTCACCGTGGTAATCATGCAGGGCTTACCAATACAGAGTACGGTCCATTTCTAAAGAATCCTTGTCTACACTTGCATATGTAAGATCCAATAGTATTGATACAGTCACTGTGCAATTGACATTTAACTGAACCACTACTGCATTCGTCATCATCTGAAGGTAATACCAAAAGCACGTGGTTCCCATCATCATTTTTACATTGTGAAAATACACCTATATTGAGTAGCTCTAGCCTGACAAAACAGCTGGCATCTAGAAACGCCGCAACGCGTGAAAGAAGGAAAGAAGTTTAGTTCTTTTAGCGATCAGCTACTATACCCAAAACTGTGTAAGGTTTTAAAAAAAGAACAAATGCAGAAAGCGTCAAAAAGTTCAGAAATACCCCAGCTTACCTTTAAAATATGAACCTAAGGAGTCGTTGACTAATGAAAACAGCAAAATTGTAAAAACAGTAGTTGAGCAAAGCGATATTTTCCGCATATGGTTTATCCGCCAATTTTCCCATGTCTGTTCCGACATCTTTACTTGCCCAGTGTTGAGCGATTTACATCACGTGACAGATATTACCCAATCAAAATCCACAAATGGTACGCGCCCGTTGACTGTGGGCTAAAATGGCGCGAAAATACTTTCTACTTGTAGCCACTGGAACCTCTGGGGTGGAGGTTACAGAGAAAAAGCCCCCCTTTTACGGACCTTTACGTTCCTCCTTTAATTCTTAATAAAACATTACTATATACTAATAATTTCCTGGAAATTTAACCTGAGGCCTTTTCGCTCAGCTAGCCTTACAAAGCCCCCGGGAATAACCTTAAAACAGCAAAGAAAAAAGGCTAACAGTGCGGGTTTCCTGATATTTTTGGACAGTTTATCCTCCTTTTTTCTGCGGCCACTGAAAGGGGTGGCGAATGGTACCTCGAAAAACGTGGGTCTCGGAAAATTTTGGCAGGATCTCGAAATCTCGGAAGCGTTTTTGACAAGTCTCGAAGTCTCGTTTTTGCATGGTTTGTATTTACTTTTTTTGAGTCTCGAAACTTTTTACCAAAGATTCTCGGGCTCGGATTTCTAACTAGGATCTCGGCGTCTCGGCGAGTCTCGGATTTTACCATTCGCCGCCACTCCTACTGAATGAAGCCTGAAGCCGAATGTCGTCACAAATATATAAGTACGGAAGTAAAGCGATTACAGTTAGAAATTTTATTCATCGGATACCCTGAGGAAAGACGGCTTAACTTTGCCGATAGCGGATAGATTTTCGTACCTACACGAAAAGCTTCAAACTTTGATAACCGACAGAATTAAACACAGTCTTTTTGTTGTCATTTGATCATTTATTTTAAAAAAAATTCAATTTAAGTAGCTTCTAATTAAAACCTGTGTACTTGCTTTATAAAATAGGAAAGGTTTTTATTCTTACTTTTTTTTAAAGTGGCAATTTTTATACAAGGCTTTCAGGTCTGTCGTTTTCTGGACTTAACTTATCTTTTAGTTCAACTTAGGAATCCACTGCTTAAAATATTCCCAAGGCGTGTTTGTTTGTTTTGTGGTAACAAGCAACCTTTTCTGTTTGTACCTAAAATAACCCAGGTATCTTACTTCATTCCAAGTCATTTTCTTGCAAGTTGTTTTTAATGGCTCAGTAAGATTTTGACGAGCCTGAAATCCTTTTATACCGGTATCTTGGTAACTTTCATCGTTTTCTGAGACTGACTGCAAACAGATATCCCGCATAACTTCATTGTTTATTTTCAGATCATTAACATCGCGAAAAAAATCCTCGTCTTGCTCGTTTAACTTCCGCAAAAACACGTCCCTGAAATATTCATATAGGGCAGTATCGGCTCTATTCCATTGATGAATTTTTTTGGCCAGATCAGATGAAATATTTCTTCTTTCTGATTGGTGCCTTTGATTAAGGTTAAAGTGTATCATGTCCTCTGTAGTCCAACAAAGAAGGTTTTTCAACATCACCATAGACTCTTCAAAATATTCTGTCAAGAGTACTAGATCAAACTCATTGTCGAGTCTCTGAATAGCTGCTTGAATCTTTGCTGAGTCATCAAAATCCCTCCTTTCCATTCCCAGGTCAAAGAACATACCATTTCGAATGAGTTTCAAGCGATCGCTGTTTACTCTCAAATCCTTCGTCAATACATAGTTCACTAAAACATCATTTGGGCTGTCAAAGAACGTCTCTAAGGGATCTGTTTCATTTGATATTCCCAATATATCGCCAAACTCCATGTATGAGAAAGTGGACTCAAAATGCCTGACTGGGTCACGTAAGATGGTAACATACACCGTGTCATTTGGCATCACTCGCTCCAGGACTGCGCGGTTATAACGCGCATGACTGCAAAGCATGTTGGGTTTAGTGTGGTTATAGTGAATCATATAGTCTTCGTGAAATAACCAAGGCCATCCAAGACGGTTGTATTTTTGAGTTGGGACAACAAATACGAGATTGCTTTTGTCTCCAAACCGGTTTAAAATGTTCGTTACGGTGCTGCTGCCTGTTTTGTGCGTCTTAAGGAAAACGACGTTCTTTTTAGGCGAACACCTGAAAATAATAATACAGAGATGCCAACCTCTGGAGACCTAAAATCGGGAGACTGTCTTTTTTTTTTTTACTTCCCCCCGGAATTCCAACGACCCCCCCCCCCCGAAAAATTGACCCAGCCCCCAATGGGAATGACTTAGGACATTATATGACGTCTTACATGATGTACATACTATCAAAATTCGAATGCTAGAAATAATCTTTGTCAATGACAAAAATGCCCCAGAAACCGTACTGCGAATAAGAAAACTTCAAGTTTTGAGCTAAAAATGGGCTAAATCTCAAACTAAGGCCGTTTTATTTTTTACTAAGTATTCAATATTTATAGTGAACGTAAAAAGCGGGAGATTTATGTACCAAGGCGGGAGAGCGGGAGACGAGGCAAAAAAGCGTAAGTCTCCCGCCAAAAGCGGGAGAGTTGGCATCTATGATAATATAATAAGAGGTAGAGAATTTCAAGCCATGTAGCGCCAGTAATAACTGTTGGAGGTAAAGATGTTTGTCTTGGAGCGATAATGTACTTAATTTCTCGCGTTTTTCTGTAGTCGGGTGTGTCGGTGTCACATCATCCTATATGATACCATGCTTTTGCATGCTGTTAGTAGAATTTTAGTTATCGTTTACAGCTATTTCGAGAAAGGTTGTCGGAAAAAGTGCACGCGACAACCCCGAAAGGTATTGTGGGTGGTTTTGAGTTCACTATTCTTCAAAGAAATTTTAAAGAATTGCACGAGAGGCCATGGACGTTTGTTTGCGAGTGTTAAGGAAAGCAAAAAAAAGTAGGTTCGACAGCTGCAGTGTCAGGAACAGTGTATTGATTATATCCCATATTACCTTTCGTGATTGTCGCGTGCACATTTCTTCTGACAACCTTTCTCAAAATAGCTGTGTAAGGCGCACGTCGCAGGACAAGGTCATTACGACAACGGCACGTCTCTAAGCAAGGCCCCGTCCACACGTATCCGCTGAATCCGGTATAGGAATCCGCAACTTTTTTAATTTGCTCTGCAGAGTGGAAATTTTTGAATACGCTATGAATCCGGAATTGTGATGATGCTAAATCGGGATATATTTTTAGCTGGTGACGCAACAAAATCGAGCCCAGTTCACCAGATGCAAATTTTGCGCGCTTTACGACGCACATAGCCTGAATTTCATCTGATTATTTCGAGTCGTTATTACTCCCTTGTTGAGAGGAGAAAACGACTCGAAGCAATTGGATGAATTTCAGGCTACGACGCACACTCTGTTGCCAATATCAGCGGGGCTCTCGCGCGCGGAGCACCATGGATAAGAAAATTTGGTTATCTATTTTGCTTGTGACGTAATGGTACACCCCTTCAAGTAAAATGACGTGAAATTTTGCATTTCAAGCACCTCGCTCGTTTCGGCGGTAAATCGCATGGCCGCCCGGACTTTTAGAGAGAAAAAAACAAAACAAAAGCAAAAGCAAATTAAAAACCAAAATGCCTAGTCTTTCTTTTGACTAAATCTTAATGTCTACATTAACGTGGCTAACAGAGAAAGAGCCAGAGCGAGAAATGAACAAAAAAAAAAAACAAACAAACAAGACAACTGAGACCAATTTAGTTGTAAGAAAAACATAACAATTTTTAGCGGCGGTGTGAGCCGGAATGAGAAATACTAGCGGCCACTAAGGTGAAAATGAGCGGCAGTGAAAAACCAAAGTGAACACGAATGCAAACATTTCCTCCATAAAACGTGTAACAAGGAAGTTTCTGAAAGTTTTCACTTTTTAGTCGTGGAAAGCAACGGCAAGGAAATGTACAAAAAAGTGTGCTGCACGTGCAAAGTTGTTTTTTCGCTAATTAGATCTATTGTTGTTTTTTAGCTTTTTTTACTGCTCTAGTTGTCTTAACCGTTTCTTTACTGTTACACGACTTTATATTTAGAGTAACCTATAAATATCAAAGCGAGCTTCGCTTTTAGCCCTGGCTAAATCTATATATTATCAGGAGTGCCCAGGGCTAACCCAAAAGCATTTTCAAAAGCATTTTCTCGGATAATTTTCTCTCTACTTTTTAGAGCATCCAATCATCAAATTGTAGGGTAAAAGAATAAAACTGAACTTGCTTCTCAAGCTTTATATCTGAAATCAAATTTCGCACTAACTCAGCTGGCTATATGTCTATCCAAGTATTAGTATAATTACATTGATGACCATCGAAAATAGAGCGCTGTGATTGGCTAGGAGCTTCGCTCTATCCCGCTATAATCAGCAGTTTTCAAAATGGCAGCCAGATTTTTTGATGTTTCGGGGTCGGAAATTGATCAATAAATTTTGTTTTCTCGAATAATCATCAATGTAATTATACTAAAACAATTAGTCGCCTCATGCAGGCGACGTGAATATTGGCGAATAATCACCTCGACTTTGTCTCGGTGACTATTCGCCGGTATCCACGTTGCCTTCGGCGACTAAATAGGGAGCTTTAGCACCGACGACGGCAACAGCAGCGAAAACGTCACTTTAAAAATGAGTTCTCGTTTTTTCAAACTTGTCCTCGTTTATTTCAATTCGCTTGAAATGTCAAAAGTGGGCGAATTTCCCTGGAGTTGATTTCTTGGTGACTGCGCTAAAGTTTAGAAAGAGAAAGAAAAATTCGTCCTCGCTTGTTTACGTCCTCCCTAAAACGTGAAATTAGGCATTTTTACGTTGTAGTCTTGTAGAGACGGTAGAGAAATGTACAAAAAAGCGTGATGCACGTGCAAAGTTGTTGTTTTGCTTAATAAGCCTATTGCTTTTTTGACGTTCTCGCTGCCGTCGCCCTCGTCGTTGCTAAAGCTCCGTGATAGGGACTTTAAGGAAGAACGACGACGACGGCAGTGAAAACGTCGCTAAAAAAATGAATTTGCCTTCTTTCAAACATAATCGCGTCTATTTGGACCCTCTCAATGTCAAATGCAGGCCACTTTTCCTGGAGCTGAATTCTTAAGGATTTTATTCAAGTTCAAATTCGTCGTGGCATGTCCACGTCCTCCACAAAACGGCAAATTAGGAGATTTCACGTCGTAGTCGTGCAGAGGACGTCAAAGAAATGTACTAAAAAGCATGATGCACGTGCTGAGCTGTTGTTTTGATCATTAAACCTATTGTTTTTTGAAGTCGTCGTTGTGGTCGTCGTCGTACTTGCTTAAGCTCCCTATTGTTAAATATCTGAAATCAAATTTCGCACGAACTCAGCTGGCTATATATCTATCCAAGTATTAGAGTGGACGTGGAAATTTTTGAATCCGGAAGGAAAAAGTTGCGCGGATTCAAAAATATCCGGATACGTATTTTATAATCATAACTATAACAAAATTGTCAAATCTGATTGGCTATCAACTGCCCCAATTTCAGCCTTAATTGGACAGTTTAATGGGACAGCACGCGTCATGCTTAAGTAATTGGACAGTACGCGCCATAACGCTTAAATGGCTTTTTTTTTTTCACTGCTAGCAAAACAAAATTTCGAATTTATTGTGTTTTGATTTAAAAAATGGCCTATTATATTACAAATTTTGTTAAAGTTATGATTAATTGGTAACAGGACTTCGTGTCGTCCAATTCGGTCTGTAATCATACTCGTGATTAAACAAATCGGACTCCCGCTACCCGGTCGTCCGATTTTGTTAATCACTCGTATGATTACAGACCGAATTGGACTCCACTCAGTCCTGTTACCATTACTAAGACCAAGTCCGCTATAGATATATTCAAAGAGTATCAGCTTTTGTGTTATGAATTGTGTTATAAATTGTACTTTATGTCCACTTCATGTCTAGCATGTTTTATTGTCGCAATAGGAATACTGTAGCGTAAGTTTTGTTCCAGTAGTGTCATAACGTTGAACAAATTAAAGAAAGACCTGTTGGCCTTTTTGAAATTAATCGTAAGGAAGTGTTGATACCTTTCTGATCTCCCTCCGATTAAAGTTTACTTACCCTCGTCCTTCACTTGCTTTGTTTTCAATTAACATCTGCCCTACAAATGGAAGCTCTCCTTCGCCGAAAGAGAACGGGTAGATCTTGAAGTAAAGGACAATGAAATAGAAACAACAGTTTATGACAACCAAACCGAGGACACATTTTGACAGCCGTTTGCGAATCATCTCTTTCTGCTCTGGAAAACATATGACTATAGACATATCACGTCAACTTCCAAAGAGGCTCGTATGTATTGCAGAATTCCAAAATTTAAAATGTCCTTGCTTGTCATGAAAACCCCCGAGGTTCGCATATGAAATATTTTGCGGCGGTAGACGTGAACTTGGTTGTTAACCCGTTACAACAAAAACGAGTCATCACATAATATTACTCAAGTTGCCAACCTTCATTTACGATCGTGCGTCACTGCTTTCGCTTTCCCAGTCTTTGCGATTGTGTAAACTTTCCACAGTTAACTATAGCGGCTTTTAAGATTAGCTTTCAAGATTTGTTTGGTTAGATAATTTCCAAATGAGAAATTACGCATGCGCCAATTATATGTGAGGGCAGGCAAAGTCAACAGGTTTATATTGGGCGGTATTCACCTGTCACACCTGCTAAACCAGCCAATCACAACCTGGTTCCGAAACAACATTTTAAAAATGATATCGAGAAATTCAATGTATTGTTTCGACAATGTGTTCTTTAATCTAACCTAGCTCTTCAAATCATAACCAATAACGGCCTAGAACTGAAACGCGTTTGTGCCATCAATGATTGATTTTTTTTCAGCAAAATATGGTAGAGCCACAATGTACATCATAAAAAGCACTAAAATTCAGTAGCTTTTACACACAACTCTACCTAAGCGACATCTCTATAGGACGGACACCTGAACAAGGTTCCTGTCGTTCTTTAGTAATTTTGTTTGACTCAGTCTACAAGACAGACAATTTGCGGGTTTCAGCAGTGTGCAGTTTAGAGAGAGTTTACTGTAATTGAATGGAAACTAACGACAGAAACCCTTCTTTTTTCTGAGTATTAAAGACGCATCACGCTTATCAAGAAAACAACCTACTTTATTATAGTTTTATAAATATATTACAGACATTGAAAGGTGTCACGCGATGAAAAAGGTTTCTCTGCCTGTTCAGTCGGCAAAGAGTTTGATTTAAACATTTGATTTCAAAAAAGAAAGCTGAAAAAACGAGAAAATTCTTTTGATTTAAATACAAGAAGAAACTATCTTCCTCTTTATTGCAATAGTCCACGTCTAGTAGACATAAATAAAATTTAATTTTCTTTCTCTTTCTCTTTCTCTTTAAATATTTATCTATTTATTTAAATTTTCGTACTGTCAGCCCACGTTACCACGCCGATGTTTGCACTCGCCGATGCTCGGGAATTGTCTCGTTCGATGCCACCCATTTTCTTGTGCGCATAGGAAATGGAGAGTCAATTGACAAACCAAGATTAACAAAACTCGCAGCAGAACTACTACCACCCCTGCAAGAAAAGGATCAGTACTATTAGCAAAACAACTTTAGTGAGTATCTCCGTTTGAAGCATTTGCTGGCACTTTCATGTGATGTCTCACTGCGACAAACAATGAGGAAACATTCCTACACTTATTGCACCTGTTACACTGCATAACTACGTTCTGTACGAGCGCGGATTCCTGAGTACATTTGCGCCGACAGCCACAGCAACGTTGCTTTTTGAATTCGCCATTTACACATCTCACATTATACACCTTGCTTGACCCCTCCCCATCCCCCTTCCCCGAATTTTTCATAACGTTTGTTTTTCATTTCTCCTGGGTATTACAGTCGTCCAAGAGAAACTGAAGACGACGTTTGTGCAAAGTTTTTTGGAAGGGTGAGGGGGGAGAGGGTGGGGGAGACAGCGTGCATTATAGAAGATGTGCAAAAGCAGGCCTTTAACCTTACCTGATTTCAATCGAAGCAGAGCTTAGAGACCCAACAGTATTGGCAGAATCAAGTCTTGTACTACTCTGAAAGACTTCAACTTCACCCACTAGTGGACTGTTGGATAATGCACGCTGTGTGATCTTCACACCACCTATTTCTCCACCCCAGGCTGCTCTCGGTCCGGATCGACCGCGCGTAGGGCTGAGGCGGAAGTCTGATGGGAGAGATTTTCCTTCCAAAGCGTCTTTTCTTGACCTCATGATCTGCAATAAAATAATAATGACAGAATCGAGTACAACGCAAGTCGTCAAAGAATCACACTCCAGAACAACCAACATTTAGCAGCTGTAAGTTAAAATAGGATATCTTTAAGTTGCGGCGCTCTAACGCGTTACTTTTTTAAAAACATGGTAGTCATACCTGTTTGAGAAAATCTTTCTTAGCATTTCCATAGCCGTTGAATATATGATCAGCAAACAGAAGCCTACCCCCGGTGTACATCTGCAAAGAAACAAGCACCGCGCCAAACAGTTAACACTTCACCAGTTAATAACTCTCGCCAAAATGAATACAGCCAGTGGCGCCTGCAGAGCGGAACTGTGGCGGCAAACTTTATAGAGCCCGGGGTAAATTACGACAGAAAGGGCGTTCTTTCAGATTCGTGTGGTATGCTCGTTTCACATCCTAAAGGCTCTCTCAACTTCTTCTACCTTGCTTAACTAAAATCGTGTCGTTCACGACTTACCAAAAACATGCCTGGTACGGCGTTATGTCTTCTGAGGAGTAGGGGCTGGGACTGATCAGCACATCCAAGCGAGGCTGACGAGATGTCGTAACGCACCAAGCGGAATGGATCATTTTGGGCCTGTTGATAAAAAGCAGAAAAGCTTCCTTTAAGTATAGCAGTTCCTTTCCCTGATGTCACTAGGATATCAAGAGCAATTTTAAACACTCCTGTCTTAATATATGATTACCTGAACACAAGGCAGAGATCGATTGCGGTTCTTTTCATGAAATAGTTGATCCAGCATACTGTCACAGGGGTTTGCATCAGGATAGCTGGGAAAACAACAAAGAGGATATAAATATATCTCGAGAATAACCAAAACAAATGTATAAAAATAAATGAAAGTTTATACTGAGAGTAGCGCAGCATCGAAGTCACTGCGATGCGGTGCGGGAGATGCAATTTAACCCCGGGCGTCTCATTAAATCCTGCTGGTTAATTTAACAATACTTACAGTGATGAAGTGACGCTGACCACGAGGAGCTGCGTGCGAGGAACATGGTCGGTAATAAATGCATCGTATTCTAGGTCCGTGACATGCGGGATTTTACGACGATCACATCTGCAAGAAAATGAGAGCACACGGTTACAATTTGACAGTGAAAACAAAATTCAATCGTGAAGCTATCAAGAAATATTTATGGCGTACATTTGCGGACAAAAATAATTGAAAATAAAATACAATTTGAAGTTCAAAAATTAGACTATCCATGTCGAAATCTCGTCATATGAATTTGAAATCACAATGAACACAGTCGAAATAGCATCATTCGAACTTGAAGTTACTTTGAACAAGTTGAAACTATAAAGGGAAAACTCGACATCGCGGATGTTGAAGTTCAAATCAACATTCCAACTAAAATGCAAATTACATGATTTGAACTTTAATTCAATTTACATATTCGAATTCGAAAAACCAAAATTTCAATTCGAAAGGAAGCGGAAGTAAAAATACACAGGAACCGGAAATGATAAGAGTTTCGCTACACTGTACATACGGGATGTTTGCATAACTGCATTTTGGCGCCAAAAGATTTCCCTTCACTCGAACTCTTTGGTCAATATGGCGGACAATGTGACTGATAAGGGTGACCGTGCTAGGTTAGGCCTCGTTTTACCTTATGAAAATCAACACAGGCACTAATAAGAACCAAGTACAGAGTAGAAAGTTCAACATTGCGCACCTAACAAGGAACGTATCCACTCCAGTTTTTAGAGGGAGTGTACGGAAACTCAGTGCGCACTTATTTGGAAGAGTCTTCGAACTCTTCCATAAAAGAAAGTGCTTAAATTTTCACGAAATGCTTTCCAAAAAACACACCTCTAGCTTGAGGCAGAAGAGGATCGAAATACACACTCCGTAATTGGTTACGTTCAGTAGCCAATAGGAAAACAAGAATTTCGATCCGCCACGTGGGTATTTATGTTCGAGTTCGAAGCTCAACAGACAGAACGGCTGTACCGTTCTCGCCCCGACAAAGTACAACTACAGTTGCTCTTATAATAGCAACTAAGCACAAAGCCAACCCGGCAACTGATGAGGTTCGTGTGAAGAACTGAAACCATAGTGTTGCCTGATCACAAAGTGGCAATAACAAAACAGTTTAAAGACTGTTAAGCTTATTCAAAAACTATTACCAAGGGAGGAACTACGCGCTCCAGTCAAAAGACTCACACTATCTTAAGAGTCTCTTAAGAAAAACACTAAGCTGGAGTTTATTTAGTCACAATTCAATTCTCCATAGTAAGTTGATGTAGCTTCAGTTTAAGCTGCACTTCAGTCTTATAATTTTGGGTCTGTAAATCACTATCCGTGATAATTTAGCATTCTGCAAAGAAAGCTTACAAGCTGGGCCCAGCATGATACAGCATTGCAGAAAAACATTACACTCACGGACTAAAGAAAATCGCTTAGTTATTCAGATCCAGAAGGCGTTTTGGAGAAAATTGGAACCCTTATTCAGCCGTAATAAAAAAAGCTTTACGCTTCAAAAGAGGTCAAATAAAATGCGCTTGCATCAGAGGGCAAATCCTGCCGACCAGACACAATAACTACAGTAAATCAATGTATGTCATGACCTCTCAGCGTGAAACATGCGGCTAAAATCACATTTGCTAATTTAAAATGTAGAACCTTCCAGAGCATAATCTACCCAGCAGAGAAAAACAACTTTATTGGAATGAGCAGCATTTTGGCATGAGGTAAGAGTAGTGTAGGCCTACCACTCCCTTTTATTGCTATTCACATTGTCCGCCATATTGACCAGAGCGTTCGAGTGAAGGGAAATCTTTTGGCGCCAAAATACAGCGAAACTCTTATCATTTCCGGTTCCTGTGTATTTTTACTTCCGCTTCCTTTCGAATTGAAATTTTGGTTTTTCGAATTCGAATATGTAAATTGAATTAAAGTTCAAATCATGTAATTTGCATTTTAGTTGGAATGTTGATTTGAACTTCAACATCCACGATGTCGAGTTTCCCCTTTATAGTTTCAACTTGTTCAAAGTAACTTCAAGTTCGAATGATGCTATTTCGACTGTGTTCATTGCGATTTCAAATTCATATGACGAGATTTCGACATGGATAGTCTAATTTTTGAACTTCAAATTGTATTTTATTTTCAATTATTTTTGTCCGCAAATGTACGCCATAAATATTTTTCTATGGCAAGGGACACTAAATAGCAACCTCGTTCACAGGAATATTTAAAATTCCCTTAAAAAATGGGTGGGTGGGCCCCATCCATTTTTTAAAGGAAAAGCCCTGGGGACAATGTTGACTAAATAGGCAATATAACGTGCTACATGCCCACAGCAATGTCAAGTACAATGCGTGATCTCGCGTAAAGGAGATTCTAGTGGAACAGATTTACTAACAATAGAGGTAAAATTACTAACAAGACTCGACCTAGTTTGAGATACCTTACCGGCATTGAGGATCCTTTTCTCCCCTCATCTCGGCTCTCAGAGCGCTGAACACGAGGTTAAGGCAGGGTAACAGAGAGATCAGATCATGGGGTGGAACTTAAATTCATACAATTCAACGCACGACTATCCTGGGTGCCAGATACTTTAATGCGCAGTTTCCGGTTGCGGTCAAGTCTTTATGGTGACCCGCTCGTGACTTCGGCCTCCGGTCAGAGGTCTGTCGGCCTGCAGCCGGCACTGAAGCATCCAGTCGCACCCGAGGAAAAACTTCTGGTACCCAGAATAACGTACGCGGCAGTCTAGTGGCGAAGGCACAAGATCGAAAGGGCGATCTGTGAGGCCCGATACATTGTTGGGTTTGATTAAACCTCAAGAAGGACGAAAACGACAACGGCAACAAATTATTGATTCATTAAAGGATACACAGGGCAACCACACCGGGGTGGCGTGGAAGCACGCGCCTGCTGTATCACCCCACAGCGGAATGGTGTCCGTGAGTTGGCCACTGTTGGACTATAGCTAGGAAAGAAAATAAATGGTTTAATCAACTGAGCTGATAAAGTAGCCTGAATTTCAGACATATCTTCGGGACGCATACTTCCTCATATGCGACTCAAAGATATGTCTGAAATTCAGGCTACTGATGAAGTCAGTTTAACAGGGTAAAAAGACTGAAAAGCTGGCATTTCAAGCTGTGTCGTGATAAATACAAAGAACGTCCAAAAGGACAACATACGACGGTCAGTAAATGGCAAAATAAGCTAAAGATCCCTTCTTTGCACTTTACCTATTCTCTAAACAAATTCAAGCAAGGCTTCAGTCTGTTTCCACCCCCTTAATCAAACTCAGAACGCCTTTCCACCTGATTTATTACCTCACAGTATATCATGCAGTTCAGTCAATAGTTCTATAAGCTGCGTATCCAGGTACTGCGAAGTTGAATATAATAATAATAATAACTTTATTTATATAGCGCTCTTATCCTATGTTCAAGGCGCTTTACAGTCATGTAAACAACATTATTGAAAAATATTTACAAATTTACAACCATATCCTATTATATTTACAATGAGTAAAAAAAGGAAAAAATTAAAACAAAAGCAACTATTAACCATCTAACGGAATATATACAAATCTATAAAAACAATGATCCGTTATTACTGAATTTAGTAAACAAGTACGTCTTAAGTGATCTTTTAAAACTCGAGATGGTGTTGGACTTCCGAGTTTTATAGGGTATTAAGTTCCATTCTCTTGGTGCATGAACAGCAAATGCTCTATCTCCGTAGGTCTTGGTATAAGATCTAGGTTGCATTAAAAGTTCATTACTAACAGACCTCAATGATCTAGTATGAGAACGATAATATAGTTTCTGAGCTAAATAGCTAGGCGATGTCCCATTCAGTGATTTATACACGAGGAGCAGAATCTTGAAAATAATACGATATTGAATCGGTAGCCAGTGAAGCTCACACAAAACAGGTGTGATATGCTGTAACTTACACACTCGCAACACAACTCTAGCCGCCGTGTTTTGTACATACTGCAATCTTTGTAACTGATACTTAGGTAAGCCGTATAGTAATGCATTACAGTAATCTAGTTTCGATGTGACAAATGCATGAACAGCAACTTCTGCTGATTCTTTAGTAAAATACTTCCTAATTCTAGATAGGTTCCCGAGATGATAAAATGATGATCTACAGATGCTAGACACATGTGCATGAAAAGACATGTGGTCATCAAAGATAACACCAAGACTCCTAGCCGACTGAGAGGCAGCCACGCTCTCATCACCAACACATAAGGACTAAAAGGATGGAGAGGGACGATACTTTGAGCGGATAAGCATGACCTCCGTCTTGTCGTGGTTTAGCTTCAATTCGTTGAGGTCCATCCTGCGACATATTGCAGAAATGCAGTTCTCGACCCTCGATTTAGCAGCGTCCACATCCACCGATTTGAATGCAAAGTATAACTGAGTATCGTCGGCGTATAGATGATAATCTAAGCCATAAGATCTTATCACTTTAGCAAGTGGCGCAGTATACAGAAAGTAGAATACAGGTCCCAGAACTGAACCTTGGGAAACACCCAAGGGAAGATCTCGTACCGTAGAATTCGCCTCATTGATGTTTACAAACTGAACCTCATGTAGAAGAGCCTTAACGCGACACGAAACACAAAAGTACTCACCCAGATATTGCTGAGGTGGCTTTACTAGCAATTCTTGATCCCAGCATCTCACCAGTGGGTACTTCAATTGTAATACCTTTGACATCTTCTCCTCTTACTCCAATCTTTGCTTTCCCTGCGGAGCTGTGCGGACGAATACCAAACTGTACACTGGGGCGGTCCCGAGATGTTCCCTGACGGTGAGACACAGGAGGGGCCGAGGGAGAACGCCGAAAAGTGCTCTTTGTTACCTGGACCTCTGAAGGAAGGGCACCGGGCATGGATCGAGCAGAGTGAGACATGGAGCGACGCTTAGCACGAGAAGAGATGCGGAATGGGGGAGATATACCGACAGCCACTCGGTAATGTTCCATCCAGTCATAGATCAAACCCCTGAAACAAAATTGTTTTGTAGTATAAGTTGTCCTGGATCAAAACACCAAACCCCATTCTTAAAAGGTGACTTTGTTGTTAATCTTTCTCTTACTTGACTTTACGTTGCAGTTTTAAAAGATCCATCTGCCATGGCGCATCCAAATCCAACTCTTTTCTCTCAGGAAATTTTTCCTCTAACTCCTTTTGGCGCTGTTCAAACATCTCTTCAGTAATGGTTTCTATATGTTTCAGTTTCTGTTGGGTATAATGAGTCAGTAACGGTTCAGTGTGCAACTCTCAAAGACACACACAAGGAGTGAGAAGGGTTCAGTCAAGGTAAAGAACGAAGCTTTGATCTTGATGCCGGACAGCTGAAATTTACGACCGCAAAAACCACGCCACGAATCCACCCTCTGCATGTGCTAAAAAGCAGACGCAAGTAGACAGGAGAGGAAAGGGCAAGGAGTAATTTATTGAAAGTATCGAAAATACATTTAACCGATTGAAGCATGACTTAAGAGAAAATGTTACATGAGATTGAATAACCGTGCACCAGTGAAACAATGTTTATTTTGGACAAAAAATAATAACAATAATAAACCCACCTGCGTCCGCCGCCTTCTCTTTTCTTCTCTTTTTTTCACTTTTGGCTTCATTGACTACAAATAAAAAGAACAAAAATCACTTGTGTTGCAATCCATACACTAACAGTGAAACAGGGAATTATACACAATAGAATTACGTTGAAAAGTTAACAAACTAGACTACTTACCTGTAGCGCTGCATTTGAAGAAAATTTCATACTTGTCTGGAGATAACCCTGAAATACAACGCACAAAAAACAAAGATTAATTGTTCAAATAGAAACTAAACAGCTGGGACTTGTAGCTACTTGTGTTTTGGGCTGCTTATCAGGAAAAACGATGAAGGTTCACGTGGCTTACAGAGAAACTTCAATGAAATTTTTTTCCTCGTATGACGGGTTTTGAATAAGTGATATTACGGCAGCCACTTTATCCAGTTCGAGCGTTTTTTCAATGCTTCTTTATCAGTACGTATAATATTCTGTTTGGGTGGTTAAACTGATGACACGTCTGTAACTCAGTTACTTTATGCGCGTCTAAGCTTGTGTACTTGTCTAGTTCACTAGGTAACAGCGAGATTGGGTTTTGTTTGCACGGAAAGGTCACATGAAACAAAAGCAACTTGCTGGAAGGTAAACGACAAGCAGTGTGGAAAGTAAAACAAAAAGATTACAACATTCAAAACCTACTATCCTTTGTTTTCTAGCCTGTGTACAGACGCCCCCTTCCTCTCAGATTTTTTCGGAGGGGAGGGGAGGGGGGGGGGGGGGGGCGTCTGTACACAGGCCACACTGTATTGTTTGCCCTCCAGCAAGGTGCTTTTGTACCATGTGATCGTTTTGTACAAAGAACCCATTTGAGCTGTAAGTACTTTAACGCTTACGTGCAGACTTCAAGTGAGGCTGATTCTCCTATTGAGACTGAATACCGACCACGCCTATATATACTTACCAATTCTGTTAGTTTAACTGGTTTTGCTCCTTGTGCCATTCCAACAGGAAACTTAGTTGTCTCATTCTGACAGGTGAAGTACAGTGTTATCCCGACTTGGCTGATGCAACGGAGAGATATGAAGTTATTCAGCTGTAAGAAAATAGAGAATCAATCTCATCACAATCAGATTTTTATTTCAGGGTGTCAGAAGGAAGTCAGATTATTAAGCAATTTTTCTTTCTTCAAATTGCTAACTCACAGAACCCACCTTTACACTTAAGGCGACTCACAACAAATCAGCATTGTAAGATTTCGGCCATTTGATCCAAAAATGTTCACATCATTTTTACAAAACCAAGTTCCCTTTAAGTATAACCTTACTGATGCCACAGCAGAGATTACTTTGAGAAATTTGAATTGGAGGCAAAATAGACAGCAGTTATCAGCTGCTGTTTCATAAAAGCTCCTCTCATCAGTTCATGATAATTATATGGAGTGCTTACCTGTACTACAACAGTTGTTTGAAGTCTTCCAAGAGGCCATTTCCACTTCTGTTCCACTTTGCCATCCTGAAGACAATTAACAGTCCATTATCAAAAATATTAGAAAAATACGTGTGCAGAACCTCAAGAATCTCGGAAGAGGGTAGCCCGTAAAATGATAAAGATGGAAGGGTGGAATGAGAGTAAATTGTGTAACCGAGGAAGCAGTTTCACCACCAGCTGCAATACTTTTTAGTATTGGAAGATGAGATATACTCAGTCTCCCCTTGGTTGGAGTAAATTTGTACTCAGCTGGCTTTGAGTTATGAAGTATGTATTGTGTATGTATGAAGTACAGTCTCTAAAATCAGCCAGACTGAATGCAAGGAATATGAAGCATCTCATACATATTGAAGATCTCTCTTTGCTGGGAAAACATGAACACAAACGAAATTCCATTTCTACTTACATCCTCCATGACAGCTCCAAATTTAGTGGTTGAAACAAATCTATCAAAGACGACGAAACACAGTCAGGTTCAAAGGTGTGGGACTGTCTAACTCATGGCTGCCAGATTTATCAGGGAACAATCACCTAATATCCTTATATTATTACCTAATGCTTCCATTCTTGTGATAACAGAAGCCTTGTCCTGCTGGAACAAAAATTGCTAACATTGGATTGTCAACAGTGTCTCCATACACTATAGTGTACCTCCCAGCAATATTAGGACCAGGGTATATGGCACATATAGCCACTCGGCCAGAAGGGTAGCTGAAGAGAGTTGCGTTAAAGAATACAAAACTTTGAATTATAACAACATGGTGACAACAAATACAGTAACAAGGATATTACTGAGTGTGTCATTAGGTCATTAGGCAGATTAAGCAAAGACAATGCAAAGACAGTGATAATGGTGAGTGTAGATCTAAAAACTAACTTGATCAATGGCACAGCAGTAAATTGAACACTGGAAGTTGAGTTCACTAGGTCCTTTTGTGATCTCATTTAAAATATAGCATTGTCTTTGCTAAATCTGCCTACTATGATCACAGGAAGGGACATAGTCTTTGATGAAACTTTGGAAAGATCTTGTGAATTCTTAAAGAAAATAACAGACTGGTGGGTTAGTTCCATCCTTTAATTTCTAAGCTCTAAGAAAGCTGTGCCTAGACAGAGGAAAAGGAAAACTATTTCCCCCACTGACCAAGGTCTGGTTTCAGAGAGGGATACGATAACGGTAGAGTTTTTGTACTTTATGAAAGATACTAGCAATAAGAGGTGCCATCTGGTAAGCTGGTGAGAAACTTTGGTCTCTTGTCCTCATCTGCGGAGAGGTTCTTCCACCTTTTGGCCCATGACACACCCTTCTTGTATTTCATAGCAGCTTCCCTTTGAGTGTCTCCATAGTATTTAATAACTAGAGGGCCATCTTTACCAAGTTCCTTTGCTTTCTCATTCATCTCTTCCCTGTAAAAAGTTATGAGAAAAGCAGTGATAAATTAAATAATAGTAAATACTACTACTAAAAATAACATACAGAAAAACTTCCACTGATGGCCACCTCTCCAAAATGACCACTTTATTTCGTGGGTGATCCATACATCAAACTTCTCCCCAAGGTGGCCAAGGTTCAACTGTAATCATAATAATATTCAATAATAATAATAATAATAATAATAATAATGATTATAATAATAATGTAATAATGATGATAATAGTAATAATGATTATAATGATGATGATGATGATGATGATGTAAATAGCAATATTTACAATAACACTGATGGGTTTTACTCAGATCCTGTAACAAAATCCCGTTTTTTAAGAAAATTTATTAAAATTGGAGGGTAGCACTTGATTATGAACAGTCAAATGCAAGCAAAAGAACACCAAAGCTAATCAGCATTTATGAACAAGTTACACTGATAAACTAACATGGCATACACTGTGTCAGAGCTGGTATAATCCAATACATCATTTACAGGAATCTTACTTTTCTCTTATAGCTTGCTGTAGCCTAGCTCGTGCCCATTCTAACAATGTTTGTCTTTCAAGGTCACTCGCATTATCTTGATGCAGAATCCAACCTGTCAAATCCAACAAGAATAATAAGAATAATAAGAATAAGAATAAGAATAATGATTATTATTCTAATAATGATAGATCAAGTACATTTTCTGTATTTCCTCTCATGAAACACTTAATTTTTCTCAAAAATATATACATGTTTAAATTAATGTTAGTGTTACCTTTTTCCTCACAGGTTTTTGAGAGAAGAGAGAAGTTAATAACAGATGGCTGCCCTGAGTTACCATGACCAGAATGAACTGAAACAAAACAAATGTAAACAATAATTAATTTATCAGTCAGTTGCTAGTGTGTACACAGTGCATATTCCACTCACCGCAAGCTAATACTTCAGTAACTTTTTTAACTCGTGGGGACGCGTGAACGTACCACAAGTTATTGCAGGGACTAGGATATGCAAATTAGTCACTCGCTCACTCGTAGTAGATGGACATCAGGTCGAGGTTGATCCGAATACGAGAGTGTGAAGATCTATCATTTCCGAAGAAGCACACGCTCCCCCAAGTTCGGTGTGATCAAATTCTTACGAGAACGTGCATCGTAATAGCAGAAATCAAGATAAGAAAACATATGTTTTGCATCGTACTTCGCAGACGAGGTGTCTCAACTTGGTAAAGCATACAAAGTATGTTCTTTCATTCATTCATTGCCATGAAATGAGTTCTGTTTTTTTTAACTGTCAGTAGCACCGTTTTATTACATCTCAAGTTGATTATTGTAACAGTCTTTTGTATGGGCTGCCCAACTACCAGCTTAACAAATTGCAGAGAGTTTTGAGTGCCTTAGCCAGGCTAGTTTGTAATGCCCCTAGGTTTTGCCACATCTCACCCCTTCTTCGTGGTCTGCATTGGCTTCCTGTTAAAGCCCGGATAGAATTTAAGATACTGCTTATTACATTCAAAGCAATTCACAGCCTTGCTCCTAAATGTCTACGCGATTTACTAACATTTAAATCGTCCTTATATAACCTTAGATCTTCAGATAGTATTTTATTTTCTATGCCAGTTGCTTGATCGAAGACGTTAGGTGATAGAGCTTTTATGGCGGCAGCGCCAAGGCTCTGGAACTCTCTTCCAAAAGAACTTCGTGCAATTACTAATGTGAACAGTCTTAAGGTGCATATTAAGACTTATCTTTTTAAAACTTTATATTGATGAGCAATTTTATATTTAGTTCTTACTTGCATGCATATATATTCTTTTTACTTTTTATTTTTAATGCATTATCTTTTGTTTGTTTCTTTTAAAGTAATGTAGTTGTAATGCGCAGCTGATCATTTTCATGTTAAGCTGCGCACAATAAGTTTAAAAATTATTATTATTATTATTATTATGTGGCTCGATCATCTTTAACAGTGTTTGCCTGTGGATTTTTCGTGGAAAAGGCATTAAATGAAAAACTTTTCACCAATATGTCGTCATCACCCTTAGTGGTGTAGTGGTTAGGTAGAGTTGCAAAGAGCCGGAGGTGGCGCGTTCGAGTGCTGCTCATTGCTTTCTTTCTTCCTTCTTTTTTTTCTTACTTTTTTTCCCCGTTTTTGTTTGTTTGGTCTTTTTTTGCTTATTTGTTTTGTTGTTGTTTTTTAAATATATACCTAAATACATAACTCTTATTTAATAAAGTGCAATAAACAGCAAGAAAAGTATTGTGTTTCCAGAGAAAAGACAGTGTATTAAATACAGGGATAAACAATCTGAATTTCCTACAATTTACTGAGGGAAAACCAGAATTGATAACCATTTGATTATTTTCTAAACAATGTTCCCATGAGCTGACGATAGTCTTTCTTTGATTTCTACTCACCATCAGATAAATCTTTTTGATTTTCTTCATCCTCATCAAAATGACTTCCACTTGCAGTTCTTCTTTTCTCTGAAATATATATATGAAAAATAATTGTGAGAAGTTGTGGCAAACACTGCCAAAGAGTGTTCAATACACAATTTTGTAGAGCGGTGTATAGAATTGGGTTACTAAATGAAAACACACATGATTCACTGCAACTCTGAGTTTCGTGCTTGCGCACTCATCAGGCAGATTTAAATCTGGCAAATTTAAATCTGCCTGATGAGTGCCCAAGCACAAAACTCAGAGTTGCAGTGAATCATGTGTGTTTTCATTTAGTAACCCAATTCTATATGAAAAATATATTTTTTAGTGCTAACAATAAAGAAAAGAAATAGCCCGATTTTCCTTTCATTAAATAATGGTCCGCGACAGTGGTAAATAATAAATAATAAAATTTTAATAATTGACTTAATTTTCGCGGGAAATCGTGACAGGAAGTCATTCAAATGCTTTGCAGTTGCAAAGATGTCATTAAACTCATGTAAATGTCATAAACATTTCATTGAAATTTACAAGTTCTGTTCGTATCGTATTCAAATCTTTTTTGACTTTTTAGAGAAGGGGAAATTAAACAATACACAAGTGAAATTATCACTTACCAGCTGAAGCCTTATCCGTAAATAACTTGAACCTCTCTAATCGAGTCTTAGGACGACTTGTAATGAACGAAAGTCGCGACGATTCACGACGGTTTGGAAACTCAGTATGAAAAAAAAAAGTATGACTCGGACTAAGATCTGTTGTTGGAGTATTTACACCAAGAAGCGATTCTCTCCTGTGATCATCGGTAGAATCGATCTTTGAAGTAGACTCCTCGACAGTTGATTGTTTTCGTTTAGTAAAATCTTTTGACTCGGATCCTTTAGGTGCAGATGTCTTAATATCATCATTTATTTTGATTTGCTCTCCTGATACTGTACTTTTATCAGGACTCTTAGCTACATCTACATTCGTTTGTGAGTCACTCATAATATCCAATCGTTTCTTTAAAATTGCCTGCTCTCTATAACTTGTAGTTTGCCATTCTCGGCGAACATACACAACATTGGCGGAGAGTTCCTCGAAGTTTCCTCGAAGCTTCTTATGCAAATCGTCTGGTAGTGGGATAAAGACGCCTCCACTGCGAATAGTTTCAGAGATTAAACTTTGTTCTTCCTGGGGCACGGGTGTAGCAGATCTGCTATTAAAGTGACCACTACTGGACTGAACCTCTTCTAGTTCTTCCAACTGGACCTCGTGTATGTGATCAATTAATCGTCCAAGTTGCGCTAACAGATTCGGTGCCGCGAATTTATTTTCCTCGAACAAGAACCTCTGTGTATCCTCCTCTTCGTCGTCTCCCTCTAACTGCTCATAGCTCCTTATTGCTGGTGGTGAATGAACACCACGAGCTGCAATATCTGGTAAGTTAAACGGTTTTCCACCGTGAAATTTTTTTACACCTTCAAAATCACCATCTTGATCCTTACGAATTAGGCCCGCACGAGATGGCGAATCTGCCTCATTGTCTTTCTCGGCCACAGAAACCTTATTATGGCCGTCTTTCCCTTCTCCAGCTTTTTGTTGTTGTTGCTTAAGATAGGCTTCGACTTTAACAGCTCCACTAAGTCCCGTGAGCCGTAATGAAAACGGCAACAGCTCTTGAGGTTTTCGATAGCGCTTGTACTTTCGACGTCTGAAACATTGATCGAAGAAGTACAGATCCGTTTGTTGAGTCATAGGTTCTTTAGCGCGTGCATCGATTGCGTCAAATATTCCAAAATGTTTTTCAGTGCTTCGCTTCCTGAGAAAAGTCCAAAATATTTACCATTTTCTCCTTATAACATTGAAATAGTCAATATTAAAATTTAGTTACTTCTAATTGCTGTGAAGAGTCACTTTGGAAGCCAAGGTATGTTACCATGGTTGCGGTGAATAAATATTAAAATCCAGGACTGTTCTTTTAATTGATATGTACAAAGGTGGAGTGATCTGAGATTTAATTAAGGCATGCAAAGCAAAGAAACAATACAACGGTGACAATGTGCGTTTATTTTTAAAAAGATCATACGTGAAAAGAAGCTGACGGGTTAATAAAATATTATAATGAGTATTAAACAAAAACGGTCTACCACCTTGCCACTATAATGAGCAACGCTTTGCTGAATTAAAAAAAGTTCAGTAAACCCATATTAAATAATCAATCGGATGTTTTTTTTACTCCTAGAAAGAGTGGTAATAGCCCATACGCTGTTCATTTGTCTGTTAAAATGGTAAAAATTCAAACTTCTTGATTCTATTCCATATCTTTTTAGGTCAAAGTGTCATACTAATATTTACGTTTTACTTCGGTATGGAAAGAAGAATTCAATTTCTAATAAAAAAATAAATAAAACGTTAAAAGGAAATTTGCCAAAAAAAGTTCCAGCGATTAATTTTAAGGTACAACAACAACAACAACAAAACAAATTAAAATAAGACCCGCTAAGCCCTACGTTATTTGGGTCGAACAAGAACAGTGAAGTAATAAAAGGTATCAGGGCGACGCAGTTTTTAGTTATATCGTCAAGAAATGGGCCCGGCATTGTGCCCATAGGAGACTGGGGAGAGGGGAAAAAAGGCAAGAGAGCCTTCATATACTGTAAAGCTGGACAAAGATCTTAAACAACTATTTACAAAAACATAAAATATATCGAGGAAAAGAAAAATACGAATGTACACCGTTGGCTTTAAGCATGGATGATTTTAGTAAACTATATTTTTGCCTTTCACGAGTTTACTCAGCTGTTAAATTTTACAGTTCTTTCACTTTAAGAATCGAATTTAAGTCACATGGTTCAATTCCAAAAGATGGATTGATCACTCAAACGATAGGAAAGTTGTATCTTCAACTCAAGTATTGCTGCTCGTGAGTTTAATTTTTTCCCACGTGGAAACTGTAAGTCTCTAACTTCTGAGGCATTATAAGAAATCAAATTGTTATATAGAATTGGCAATTTCTACTTGACCAAAAACACCCGAGAAAGGAGCAGACGCGGTTTCTTGTGAATCAAGTGTCTCTGTTGGAATGAAATCCAGCAAGTCTCTCGAGTCTTCCCCTTCGTGCTCGTCCGAGTCTCTTGGAGACTGGACTCCGTTATCAGAGTACGCACGCGCAGAAGATACGATGGATGAAGCGGATTCCTGATCCTCGTCCGATTCAGAGATGTTCGATTCCAGGCCCGCTTCTCTCGCCTCATTTTGACTGCTGGCGTTTGCGACCATGGAGGCCAATGAGGGGTTGAAATTGAGAGGTTCTGATGTGGAACGTTTAACCCCGGAGAAGGAAAAGTGCCCTGTAGATGGCTGCAAACTGGCTGAAACTGCCTGTCTGAAATATGAATAATCAGGCCATGTGTTTATCCACGAGGAACATAGAGGAGAAAGTGATATAGAAGCCGTGTCCCTCTTTAATAAAAGACATTCAACGACCCTGGGGAAAACAAATGTTACACTGAAAATACAACTACACTGAACCAAACAAATAACGCTCCAAACAGAAAATTAAACAGTTTGAGGCAATGCTACCTGTTTGTAAGGAGATGAGGATGACTTCGTGATTTGATAAACAGCTAAGTTATAAAGGAGCAAGAACCAACAATTATCGGTTTCAGTTATTGTGTCGATACCTTGAAGTCATAAATTGCTCCAGTGAAACCTGATGAATTCCCGCCACTGCCGCCTTGGCTTTGGTTTGTCGACGCTCAAGTGAGAGGATTTCCTGGAAGGAGGAACAGGAGCAAAAAATGGAATATGTCTTCAGGTTAACTGACCGTTCGTTAGAAGGGTGTGTATTGTTGGTTTAAAGACACGTACTACAAGTTCTACGGGTATTGTGGACGCTTCAAAGTTGTCTTTTAACCCTGCAAGTTTGTGAAGAGCCGAGTGACAACCTGAGAGTTGACAAAAAATTGTTTTCAAAATAAAAAACATTCACATGTAAACTTCTCTCACCACTGGTGTCCTGTGCTGCTTCAATTTAATGCCCTTGGAGGGCCGGGTGGAGGAGTCGGATCGACGTGACCAGGTTCTCACTGCCATGTTCACCGTAATACTTGTAGTCTGACTGGTACCAGATTTATCCGCTTGATGAAAGGTCTCTTCTGATTGGCTGGTATCAACCGATGTGATGCTACCGCTGAACAGATCAGAATGCACTGTTGACGGAGGTGACATGCCCAAGTATTCCATAATAAGACGTTTAAGGCGCTTATAAGCGTCGCTAAGATCATCTGTGGTTAAGAAAATAGAATAAAAATTACTACAACGAAAAAGAAAGACATTTCCCTGTTTTGAGGGGTGAATACCATGTATAGCCTGCGTTCAGACGATAACTAAACTGTGATTAGTACCGTCTGCGAAGCAGCGCAGAGATCCTTGTTCTGGACCCCCAACGGACTCAACGAATGACCGGAAGTGCCTTTCGAATTTCCCTTCAACCTGATTGGCGATCACAACAAACAAAACAAAGGCCTTTTTTAACTGGCCAATCGTGGCGCGTACTCAAATCTGGGTACACAGCTGGAAGTCCAGAACAAGGATTTCGGCGCTGTTTCGCAGACGGAGTTAACCAGAGTTTAATTTCGTCTGCGCGCAGGCTATACCATGTAATGTCTTACCGCTGCTTATAGCCATGTCAAAGAAACCAGGGTTATCTCTGTTGTGCTGTAGGCACGTATCAGCTCGCTCTAATGATTGAAGCAGCATAGGCTCTGCATAATCACCGCGTTCACGGAGGCGGGCGGCATGAATCTGAAAACAACGACAACAGCAAAACTCTGAGTTCTAAAAACATAGGAACTGAGTGTGCCATTGGGCCTGTTCATTAATATTCGTGGTGACTTTCCGAGCATAGAAAAATATCTTACACCGCGCCGCATCCCTGGGAACAGATACCGTGTGATGGCAAATAAATTAACGATCAAACTGAAACAGTTCTTTACATTCTCACCTCCTTTGATACAGGAACCACCAAAACATATCTTGGTTCAAAATAGGTGTTCTTGAAACTCAAGACCCCCTATTAAAAAAATAGCGTATAAACGTTTTAGCACTGATTTTTGTACGTTTTAGTACATTTAGGTAAAATAAATCACACAATTTCCTTGAAGTCCCTTACAGCATGGTATTTAACAAGAGCACCGATATAACACACACTATACTTTATTTCATGAACATCATTTTGCCATCTCTACCCGCAAATAGCAAAAGCTAGACGAGGCGGGCGGAGAGGAAAGGTTACAGCAGTCATAACAGATAATATAACAATTGTAAAGTAATTAAATAAACTATCTGGATAAATAAGAATTACTGAAAAACAAGCTAAAGTTGCAAAAATATGTAGTCTTACAGAATGATATTACAAGCAAATTTACTACTAACAGAACTATTGATTATTAGTACATTGAGTCAAGGATGCAGAATTTGCCATTTTTTGTAGGAGAGTGGGCACTTCAACATAATCGTCCTCTGCTTCCATTATCGAGAGCAAAAAGTCATGAAAATTTTTCTTAAAAGCTCCTTTGGAGAGTTGACGAAATTCGTTAGGAATTGCGTTCCAAAGTTTAGCTCCAAACCTGGAAAAAGAATCTTGATTTAGATTCAGTCTTGAAGTTTGGACATAATAATTTCCAGACGAAGAAAACCTGGTCTCATGTTTGTGCTTTGAATTAGCTTTAGTGAAGAAATCACAGATGTTAGACGGAGCATTCATGCAGGAAACGTCAAACATTATAGAAGATACTTTTTCAGCATATAACATTTGTAAGGGTAGAATTTTCGAGGAAATAAATAAAGGCACAGCATGGGCTCTAGGTTCAGAAAAGTACATCAAACGAAGGACTCGTTTTTGAAGCACAAGAATTTCTTGTAAATGGGTTTTGGCAGCTTGACCCCAAGCCGCCAAACCATATGTCAGATGAGGCAAGATCAATGATTGATAAATATTTAAAAGGGTTGTACGTGGGACGAAGTGCCTAAGACGGGCAACAACACCAACAGTTCTGCTTATTTTTAATGCAACATTATTAATTTGAAATTTCCAGCTTAAATTGCTGTCCAATAGAACGCCAAGATATTTAACATGGTCCTCGCACTGAAGCGTGGTAGGAATTTGAGTACAGTTATCGATCATTTCAATGTTAACCGAGTAGTTCAGCTTACGTTGATATGGACGAAAGATAACATAGTTTGACTTTTTAGCATTGAGCGTTAACTTATTTGCATTGAGCCATTCAGAGACTTTGAGCAGTTCGCTATTGACGGTTTTTTCAAGAGATTTCAAATTAGAGTCAGCATACAGCAAGCTCGTGTCATCAGCAAAGAGATGGAATGACAATTTCGCTGAAGAATTGTGAATATCGTTAATATAGATTAAGAATAACAGAGGACCAAGCACAGACCCCTGTGGGACACCACATGAAATCATACATTCGGTAGATAAGTTAAAACCCACTTCAGTTACTTGTGAACGACCAAGAAGGCACGAGGCAAACCAAGCATTAATAATTCCTCTGATGCCATAATGATTAAGTTTTTGAAGCAAGATTAAATGGTCGACGGTATCAACAGACGTTGACCGAAGTGTTTTGACAACTAGGATCGCTACATCTACGCTTTGGTTTAATGCTTAAAGCAGAAAAAGTTAACGTAGTTGAAATGATCCTCCTCTATCAATGTACCGCAAGAGACCACTGTAATTGGCCCACCGCTGTTGTGGCACCCCTGCCCATTAAGCATTTATTTGTTTCATTGTTTATTAATAGGCGAAGCTAATAAAACAAAATAAAATAAAATAAAAAAAACATTCTCTCTTGTGTACCGGTTAGCTCAGTCGGTAGAGCGTGTCGACAGCAGAGCGGGAGGTCGCGGGTTCGATTCCCGGGGCCGGACCAATACTCAGGGTCTTAAAATAACTGAGAAGTGAAGTCACTCCCTTTGCAGTGCAAGCGGCGAGACCTTCGCGTGGCTCAGATGACCACGTAAAACAGCGGTCCCGTCTTCAGTTGGAGACGTAAAATACAGAGGGCCACTAAGGAGAATACTCCATAGTAATAGATGTCACCCTCTTAAAATAAAGGTTATCAAGAGCCATATTCAGTTCTCCATTTGTGCAAATGAATGTATTATCATGATCCCCTTCCTCTTTGTTTCATTTCTTGATTTATTAGTTATTGTTCCCTTGTGTTTTGTGTAAAAGTTGTAATGGTATGATTTGTATCTATTCATATTGTCCTTCAGCAGCATGGTTAATAATTAACGTGATTGACATTAAAAATAATCAACGTTGATTGACGTTAATGTAACTTGAACGAAATTTCAAACCTCTAAGTCCATATGAAACACTGCAGCAAGTCCCTCGCGGGCCACATTTTCCAGGGCCTCCCTCGTGACTCCGTACCAGTTTCCCGCTAGCTGGCAAGTCTGAAGGAACTTGCCCTGCAAATGGAGGACAATGAAATAAAAAAAGGAAATTAATATGGAATAGGATAGTACAGAAAAAAAGAAAAGTCAAAAAAGGAAGGGAAATCGAGTAACTAACACATTAAAGGAAAGATGAAAAGCGCAGGACAATCAAGAGCAGAGTGGAATCTCACCATCACTAGCCCTTGTTCAAATTCTTCTTGCGTTACGAAACAATAATCTTCAAGATTTTCTTCCTTGTTACGAGGCGATCTTGTTGTGTGGCAGATGCTAAGAAGGAAACGACGTTTAAACATTAAGCAGCGTATCCACAAGTGTGAAAAAATTTGGTTGATAATAGGACAATCACATGACTTTTGGAGGGCATATAGTTTATTTGTGGCCCGAGTAGCATCATTTGCGCCCGAGCGCGAAGCGCTCGGGCGCAAATGATGCTACTCGGGCCACAAATAAACTATATGCCCTCCAAAAGTCATGTGATTGTCCTATTATCAATACACAAGGCCAAATCGTACAAACTCATTTAATAAGAAAAAAATGTTTAACAGAGATGTAGAATGAAACTATGGTATGGAAAGTTGTTGCTACAATACGAACAGCTAAACAAGAGCCAAATAAAATTCCTTTTTGTTTACAATAAAATGTCAAATATAATGTAGTTTTAAAAAGATTGGTAACAATGATTAGCAAAAAGACAGTTTACATTTAAAAAAATGATAGTCTTCGCTTCAAACATTTTGTTGGCAGACATAAATTCGCTGTCTTGCAAAATGTTTATGTTTCGGCTGAGTGGAGCACAGGTTAGATGGCGATGAATGGCCGCTCTAATTCCAGTCAATGCACTTGGAGTTAATGCTTGGCCTTTCTCTGTTTTCACTTCAGCGAAGAACTTTCGCAGAATTTCACTCAAGTCCGTTGCACTTACTGTTTTGAGATCCACTGTAATTTTTCTTTTCTCACACCATTTCTCGAACTTTTTTACTCCCCACTCAGTTGCTCTCTTGGTGTTTTTCGCTTGAGCTTTTTGCTCAATCTCATCCAGTTGCTCGTTGTCTAAGACCGAGTTTTGACTAGAAAAAAGCTGAAAATTTGGGAGTTCTTCCATTTTAAAATGAAATTTCCAAACGGCAAACGTTCACTACGCAAGCTGTTCGCACCTGAATGGTTTTCCCGCGTCAATAAACGTAACCTGATTGGTTAATATTCATCCGATGATGAACCGAGAACCAATCAGCTGCAGGGCCGTTAATACATTAACGGCCCGCTAGGAGTCATTTGCGGCCCGCAAAGCGCGTGTTTTCAAGAGGGCGGTTTTCAATTTGGCCGCGTATATTGATAATAATTAATTTTTTTCTCAAAGACTCAAAAATGGTTTCGTCTCCTCTCCCACCCTAGTCTGAAAAGTCATCCGTCTCTTCACCTCACCCCACCCCCCAACGGCGGCAAGGCGAGAGAGACGGGGCGGCATTATAACGCTGGGAATTCAGACTCAGTCTCTCACGCCTTACCGCCCGTTAGGGGGAAGGTGGGGGAGGGTGGGTGCGGCGAGGAGACGGATGTCATTTCGGACTATTCCAACCCCTAATAACGGCTTCAAACATGGAAACTGACAAGTTAATCTTTACGTTGCAAGTAAAGCTTGTGTCCGGTGATCAGTCAAACAAACTTTTAGCTTAGTACCAGACCTACGCAGTTACGAGTCGTTTGAGGGTACCTTTTACATAAGTGGCCCTTGGCGTGACGCAGAATGTACTTTTTGAACAGTAAGAAACAGAATAGATTCCTATTCATCACTTCGTGATTTACCGTGTCAGACTTTCCTGCACAAAACCTTTCTGGCAACTTCCCTCTCAACAACTTAAAACAAAAGCTAAATCGAAATTCCTTTCTCACCCAAAGCCGAAAAAGTCTGGAAACTCTTGACAAAGTCTTCTTGCCAGATATCGTTTGCCAGACCCGGGGGGACCGCACAAGATTAACATAGGATATGGTGTATCCACACTCGGGAGAGTACTGAAAGAGAGATAAAGGAAATATCTAGGTAAATTGACTATAACTTAGGGCTGTTACTAAGGGTCGGAGGCCGGGGACCGGGGATTTTCCCCGGCTTCTATGAGCATGTACCCTGGCTACTTTCATAGGAAACAAAATTATACAGAGGAACAAATGGTGACTTAAACAGCCCCCTTTTAAGCTCAATTATTACACTATTTGCACACTTTGAAAACTCACAAAACGATACACTCTGCAGCGAAAAGTTCACAAAACCCGCACAGGAAGTATAGTTTAGCTTTCCACCTTTGAAAGGTAATGAATTTGTAAAATCCGTACTTTTTTGTTAACTTTGTTCGTATTTCTTCGTTCGTAGCCGTAATCTAGATCCAAAATCAGGCTAAGAACTTCTTTTGGTTAGTTGACCAGTGTATTGCATTTGAAGGACGTTTCAATGAAGGAACTGACGTGCATGACTTCACTGACCTGTCATGAATTCTTGTGGCCTGGAGAAGAGACTTGGTCACGTGAAACATATGATCACGTGCTGCTACAACCTCTGGGGGAGGATTAAACATGTTGACAGCTGCAACCTAAGAAGTAAATGAAAAGTAATCAAAAGAGGAAAAAACAAAAATGTCACCAGCTGTGAATAAAACATTTTTGCCCAACTTGATGTAACTGTAACAATACGAATGACAATTTTCCACCGCTTTGCACCAATTTACTTTATCTGTTACCTAAGTTCCTTCAAATGGGTAAGATAAATATTAAATGTGGGACATTCACCAAGACAATACACACATAACCAGAGTGAAGAGTGCATTATCTAGGACATATATACTTCAGCGAAAAATAGAACTTACTTAATGATCTGAGTGTAATGACAGATGATATTAAAGTATATTCATTATTGTACCTTTTCTTCGACTGAAACTTTGGAGCGATCCAACTCCGTTAGACTTTGTATTCTAAATAACAAGGAAAGTCTGTAGTCTGGCATACCCTATGTGCAGAAAGTAACTAAATCAAGACTTACAATAACAATCTTCTCAGGCCTTTGACAAGTTGCCTAGTGAAAAGCCTTTTTTCAATGACCTAAGTCTTTTAAATCTCTTTACAATGAGGTCAGCAACTCTAAATCCCTTTCCTCCTTGAAGAAAATACTGAAGATTAGATTATTAAGTAAATATGAAAACCGATCATAGATCTTTACATCTTCGACTTTGCGCTATCTTTTCTTCAACTGATGTTTAACAGCTCTTGTGCATAGTTCGAGGAGGCCTAACCTCTCATAGTTTCTGTTAGGTCTCCTTGCCACTTCTTTTTTCTACTTTTTGTATATTTTTTGGAATTTCTATTATAATTGTGTGGAAAATAACATTTAAAAATGATAAAGTTTCTACAATGTACCTTTCTACCTGTGGGGGAGTGGGAGGGGATAGGACTGTCACACTGCTTACCTGGATTGGGTTATCAAGGAAATTCAGGTTCCGCAGCAAACTCAGTTCTCTGATGTACCTCACTTCAGCTATGTCAATTATCTACCAAAAACAATAAGATTATAATAATAAGCAACAAAGGCACCATTTGCTTGCATTTTAGTGGCTAATACTGCTTCATAATGCAGTTCATCTAAAAATGTCAATAAATTGATTGCAATAAATCATGGACATTCCAGTTCTTACTTCTAACAGCACTGACAGAATAGTTCATATCAGTGTGATGTATTAATTCACAAACCTGGTTTTCCTCCAGGTCAATCTCTTGTAGTAATTTATGGTTCTGAAGACCTTTCATGCTTCTAATACTATTCCTCGACAAATTAATAACCTGACAAAAGAGGTAAAGATACAATAATCTTATTTTAAATAGGGGCGACCTTGTAGTGATTCCCAATGCTTACACTGAAAAAAATAAATAAGTAAAAATTAATATGGCAAACTCCGTCACTCACCTCTAGGTATTTTAAGGTTTCTAAATTTTCAATTTTCTTGATATTATTGTTACTCTAAAAACATAAAACAATGCAGGAGTTAGTTAACTGCAGTAGTTAGGAGATTATTTCATAAGCATAGTGAAAACCTGTTGAGAAATTTATTAATTTTGTTACCATTAGATAGTGCTTTGACTGGAAAAAATTGAGTTTCGAAAATGAAGTGGTTGCACTTGGAGGTTTAATTTGTTGAAATGCAATTGGATAATCCATTAATTAAGTTGATATTTACTCACCAGATTCAAGAATTTCAGAGGCAGATGGTCAAGGTTGGCAATTCGAGTGATCTTGTTATTCATTAGGGTCAGATGTGACAAACGATAGCAGTTAGACAAACCCCGGATCTCTGATATGTAATTAGCTGTAAATCCCAATGTTAAGGCCATAAAAACAGAATGTTGTATGTGTTAGGTGAAATAGAGACCAAACAATTCAAAACACTACATACCCGTAAATCAGTACAGGCAAAGAACAGCCTTTCCATTAGCCAAATGATTTTTTTCTACACAGTTAATGTTACAAATATATCATGTTAATTAAATTAAAATGCACGTTTATGAGGATACAGTCCAGTATTAGAGTTGTCAAGCAATGATGAGCTGAAAGATCAGGAAGTATCTCTATACAGTTGTGAGACAGGTTCACCTCCTGTGTCAATAAAAAAACAAAAAAATTAAATTAAATTAATTAATCAAATTAAGCTGTAGTCATATTTATGTATATCACAGGAAGGGGGTGAGGGGTGGGGGGTGGGAGAGGATTTAGAGGAGAAATGTCAGTTATTTACTTTCCTAATCAAGAGGGGTTAGGAAGGCGGATGTAATTTTTTTCTTTTGGTCAAGATGAGAGACGTCAATTTTTTATGAAGTGGGAGATCTAAAAGATATTGCTCATTCAATAAAATATATATCTTAATTCTGTTTCCTCTGCAGTAATGGACGCAGTCTAATAATGTTCTCATTTCAGTGGCAGCATCCAATTTCAAAGTCATCTGTTTAAGTTCACTTACCCTCAGACCAAGTGGGGGAGAGAAATCTAAAACTGAGTTGAGTTGATTGTGTGATACATCAAGTGATACCAGATATGGCATGTTTCCTAATGGATTTAAATCTGATTGGATAAACAGAGAATATAAGTACATTGTATGCAGTGATAGGAAACTATACTGGGGTCAGATACATAAAAACTAATGTCAGACGTAACTCCTAATACCTGGTATTAAAGTTAAGAGGTTGGTGGATTGAATATCTGACATTAGCTCTTATGTTCAACTTGATAATTTATGTTACTGGCTCTTGGAAAATAGCAGATTTTTTAAGCCATTAGTATCAGTTAGGAAATGCTTATAACAAGTCTCAAGTATACAAGCCTCATACTCATTTTCAGTATTTTAAAGGACAGGATTTTAGGTTCATTTCCTGAAAAGTGGTAGGTAATAATCCACTTGTCAAGTTGAAGTTTGTTGCACAACAGTATCAAATGTAAAGAAAACACCGAAGAAAAGTATCTCCTGATACAAACCAGAGTTATAAAATTCATTTTCACAACAAAGGTTTCGCACTTAGCCTCGTTTTGAAAGTGAAATTTTTTGGAACTCGGAAATGGCCTATTGAATTGAATTGAAATTTGCCAAGATAAACTATGATCATGATAAAGACATTTTCACCAGGAAAATACTTTAGTGGGAGTTACAAGCAAAAAACAAACTGGACTTTCTTGTGATGCACATAAAAATTATACATGTATGCGTAGCAATAATACATGTATGCATAGCAACCAAAAGGTTCCTTAAGAATCTGTTGGTTCACATGAACATAGTTCACAAAATGAAAATGCAAAATTTAAGATATGTCTATACTTATAAGTACCTGTAAGAGAATTGTGTGAAAGAACTACGGTTTGCAAGTGAACATATTCTTGTAGGCACGTAATATCTGTCAGTCCACATCCCTAAAAAGTCATCAATCAAAAAGAATAAAATCCAAAAGAACAAAAAGAATAAAATCAGAAGTGATTAAATACTGGGAGGCGAAAATGTTATGAGTGACAGCAAAAAGCGTACTTACAGGAAGGAAGAGATTAAGATAAACTTGAAGAGTTCCATCAGCCGATCTTCCCAACTGAGAAAGTCCTTCAGCTATCATCTCTTCAAACTCATCTTCTTCGGGTTCCTTAACAAAGTACATATAAATTATTAAAGAAACACAGTAATCTGAAAAAATTTAATTTGAGCTTAAATTCATTCCTCGTGCAGAGAGTTTATAATCTTGGACGTCCCATATTTCTATTTATTTATGAATCTATATATCACTTAATGTCCGCCCTGATGTCATCTAATGTGTGACGTCATGGAGGATATGGTGTAGTGGTAATGAAATGGCCCAGCACGTAGAAGGTCCCGAGTTCGTTTCAGGAGGGAAACTGTTTTTCTTTTCCTCTTCTTTTCTTTTTCCTTTTTGTTTAGTTTTTTTTTTTAGTTACCGGTACTGTAGTTTTGTTACTTTTGTTACATAGATAAGTTTTTAAATTTATAAATTTTCTTCCCTATTCCTTTAATATCTCCCTTTTTTCCTACTGCTTGCCGTTCCCCCGAAGTGCCACGCGAGGTCCTACGATTCACGTATTTCTATGGAATCTGGACAATTCGCCCCCCAGACAATTAGCCCCCGACAAGACAATTAGCCCCCGAATTTCTATAGTTGTAAAACAACTACATGTATGGTGGTAAATTGCTTTAATTGTCGTTTTAATAGAGCTCTTGTGCATAGGGTATTAAAACAAATTTAAAATCCTACAGCAACACTGAAATAAACCAAAGTGCACACACAATTACCTGGTCTTCTTCAACTTCCAAACTTGTAACTTCAGGAAGATTTTCGTCTCCATTAGAACGCGATTTTACAACAGCTTGGTTCATACCCACATCATTCTTTTCAAAACTAGTGTGTACAGAACGAGTTTCTTCGATCTTTTCTGAACCGCCAGCATCCTTATCTCCGCTGTCACTCCTTGCGGTCATTTTATTCCGGATTAGATGCAAGCAAAAAAGTCAAACGCGAGCAGTTAGTTTGGGCTACAATCCTATCTGATGTCCGCCATTTTGTACGTCTGTTTCCAAGTAACAGTGTTAGATTCCAGGCCAACTCCACCTTATGGCTAACTCGTCACGCGCGCAAGACCGGCCCCCGAACGAACCCAGTAGATGACGCTCACATGTCCGTATTAGAGGTTAATAAAAAGTAAAAAAAGAGATGACAATTTTGAGCTAGTATTTTGGCCCAATAAATGGGGTTAATTCGTCATAGGTGTTAATACGCATGAAAAAAAATGCTTATTTAAGGTTTGAAAACCCATTGGAGGATTTTTGAGTAGATTTGAACTCGTGACTAAAGACGTCATGCAGCGAACTATTATAGATAGTGCGAGACCAATTGAGACTGACGAGTTGCATATTCTGGTAGAAAAATGACCTTACAAACAATTCTGAAGTTTTCGCTTCTATTAGCCTTTATCTTCTCTCACTGCAACGGAAAAAAAGCGGAAGAATGGAAAGGAAGAATCATATATCAGGTAATTCCCTTGATCAACCTTTTGACTGGCCCTCAAAAAGACACAACACCACCCAGTCACCGTTCTGTATATTATGCGAGATTGACACACAATGCAATCTCAGACACCTGAAAAGTTTGTCATAATAACTATTTGATTATGCTGCAGACACTAAAGAGAAAATAAGAGAAAGGTTTTTCATTTTCAAAGTTGGAGCCGATGGGCTCCTGGTTGTCTCGATTCTTGTAAGGCCCGGGGGAGGCACTTCCTATAATGCATGACCTATAAAGGGAGGGAAAGCCAGAAAGTGGGACCCTTTTTAGGTTTTATAGGTATATCAAAGGGTGGGGAATTCACTAGTCGAAATATTGAAAGGGTAGTAAAATCTATCATTTGAGATCCTTTCACTAAAATGTTTCGAAAGACGCACGATATGGATATATTGACATTTTAATCAGTTTAATGTGTTAAACGTTACACGAAGATACCAAGGGGACCTCCAGCTTAAGGAATTTATTCTTACTAAGTAAGGTAAGTGAGAGAGGTACCATCTTTTAATGGTCGAAGGTATACGAAAGGGTACCTGGCTTTTCTATCAAAAATGGTATGAAAAAGGGTAAGCGGCTGGATCTCGGAGCAGACCCTCCCCGTGCGAAAGTTTCTTGAGTACCCCCCTCCCTGTGAGTTAGGCTCGGACGTCACACAATCCACCAAAGTTGATTAACGTTTCGCAGGTGCTGTTTCTACTTGGTTTAGCTAGAACATCTGACTTCGTATTTCTATTTTACTCTCTTTTACTGTTATTCGCAGGCAGCCACGAGAGATTAAACTAAAATTTTCTGTAGTTAGAAATTTTTGTGATAGTAAATTAAAGCAAATCAGGTAGGTGTTTCACCTGTCGTTAAAACAAAGCCTTACCATAGATTTCAGTCAGTGATGAGAGAGATTGCACTGTGCGTCGAACTCGCATGGGTTGGAGTGATCAGCCAAGTAAACCGCAGGGGGTGAGGGATCTAAATAAGCCGCGTGGGTATACAGTCGCTAGATTACAGGAGACAAAACACACAATTTCGGGGAAAACTATTCAGCAGGGCCGTTAAGAACAACGGTAGGTATAAATTAAATGCAATACTTAGCGCTCTTGTCGCTATAGTTGTCTGGTCGAGAGAAGATCGGGTCCAAACTTCTGTTATCTCAGTGGTATGAGTTGGTTGGGTGTGGGGTACCTTTGTCACACCATCAACAAAGAATGCGCAGCGTAACTCCCCCGGAAGATATTGTCACAAAGGCATCGTTCGACTTTCAAAAAATTTAAACACATGTCATTATTTAACCCATAAGCTTTATTGATGATTTTACTGTTGACGTTAAAATCCTGATTAAAGTCACAAGACCTTCAGGTGAGTACAATTCACACGACCACCGGTCACACATAGGTACTAAAGCAGCTACATAATACAGAAAATAAGCAAACAAATAAATGGTAAAAATAAAAAAAGAGAGAAAATAATGAATTGCATTTTTTTCAAGATCCTCACAGATAGATTTGCCCCATCCGGTCAACTACCATCTCAAAAGTGTTCTGATCTGAAGGATTATTGTGGTGGAACGTTTAAAGGCATTGAGAAGCATCTCGATTATATCACAGGCTTGGGTGTGAATGCTATCTGGATATCCCCTATAGTAAAAAACATCGATAAAGGCTATCACGGTTACTGGGCCCAAAACATCTTTGAAATAAACCCACATTTTGGGACCGAGGAAGATCTCAAGTCATTGGTGAAAGCTTGCCATGATAGAGATGTTTGGGTAATGGCAGACCTTGTAGCCAATCACATGGGAAATCCACCAAACGGTGGATGGCCAACAATTCTGGCTCCTTTTAACAAAAAGGAGCACTACCATACACCCCATGCTTACATACAATGGCCGCAAGAGTGCAAAGACCAATGGAAAATTGAAATATATTGGCTCGCTAACTTGCCTGATCTTAACCAAAGCCATCCATTCGTGAATCAGAACCTGCTTAACTGGGTACACAACCTGACTGACCAGTTTAACTTTGATGGATACCGTCTTGATACTACCATTCAAGTTCCCAAGGAATTCTGGGCACAGTTCCGTAAGGCCGGAGGGGGTTTTATGATAGGAGAGGCAAACAATGGGCCGCCTCCCTGCGGATCAATGGAGTACGTTGCGGGATACCAGGGGTACATAGACTCCGTTTTGGCCTACCCTACCTATTGGACACTCAGGGAAATATTTCAAGAAAAGTCCAAGGACTTCAATGAGTTAAGTGTCGCTGTTAAGAACGCTTATCAGATTTACAAGGATAGGTGAGTTGCAGCTGAGATGTAGCAAAAAAATACTAAGTTTGACACTGATAACTGACCTATCTTTTGCCGTAGAACAAGAATTATCGAAATTAACGCCGTTAAAACAGTACGGTAAAAGTACCAAAAAATGTTAATAACTGTTAGCCTACAGTACCTGGCGTTATTTTTTTTCGCGTTTTTCAGGCTAGCGAGAAGCGCGAGACACGTGCGACGGAGTAAGGCGCAGAAATTGTTTTAAAATTTTTGAGTTGTTCAGTTTCCGCGCCTTCCCCTGTCGCACTTGTCGCGCATTCGACGCCCCGGGCTTTGTGCTTCGTTCGTCGCAAAAAAACCCCAAAAAATTGCGCCTGCTTTGCAGGCTACTGAAAAGTTGTGGACACACTTGTGTATTTCAGAAGTAGCTACAGACAAGAATGACAATTTCAAAGGAATGTTAGCCACTTAACACCTTTTTCACGGTAACGTTATGCAGGTTAATGCTGCCCGTGATTGCAAAATCGTGTTCAAATTAGGAAGACGACCTTATAGATTTTAACAGTCCATAATTGTAGTTTTCAGTAGACGAAAAAGGACATCACGAAATCCCGGATCTCATCAATGCTATTTTCATGGTTTATGATCTGATTTCAGGAAGAATACTTCAATTTTCTCATATCATTAAATTTTTTTGTTGTAAGATCTGTCATTGGTGGGTTCGTAGACAACCATGACAATCCAAGATTTCTGAATTTAAACCCAAGCCACACCGCACTTCGAAATGAGCTCACGTTTGTATTAATGGGGGACTGGATCCCTATAGTATACTATGGCACAGAGCAAGGCTTCAAAGGCGGCTCAGATCCTAACAACCGTGAATCACTTTGGCCTTTCATGTCCACCGAAAATCCGCTGTACAAATTTATTCAGACACTGGCTCACTTCAGAAGATCTCTTGGAGATGATTGGTTACAAAACAGACAGGTAACGTGGGAGCGATAATTATTGCCCTTAGTTGGCCCAGCTGTACTCTATTTTTAACCTTTACGTTTTATCTATGGGTAAATGATACCATAAGTCTAACACTTTCAACTTTTAATAAAGTAAACGTTACAAACCCGAGGCGTGATGCTTTAACTCTTTACGGTAAGTTTTCTGTTGCAACAATAAGTTGTTGTTGATTAAGAAACAGTACTAGAGATATTCAGTTCGCGAATGATAAAGATACCAATGGACAGTAAAAAGGCCTATAGCTAAGACTGTTAGACCATTCCCCCTTTTCAGATGCGTTACTTTTGTGCTTCAATAACAAATGCAGCAACAGCAGCTTCTTAACTGGCTGAGGGAATAAAAGTGTCAGTAAAGCTTATTAACGTCACTACCAAATCAACTTGAGAGTAGCTTTTTGGTCAAAGGCTTTGTCATATGGTTTTTAGAAATTGCAGTTTTTTAAAATGGAATTTTAGAAAACCAAAACATTTCTCTTGTGTCTTATTTACAGGTGGAGAGACATGTTCAGTCCGATGCTTACGCCTTTTCAAGAGGCCAGATAATGGTCGTGCTAACCGCGCAGGAGAAAACACTCAATCTGAGAATCGAGCATTCCCCGTACAAACCAGGAACTACGCTTAGAAATGTATTGAATTATGACCAAAAATTTACAGTGTCTTCTGATAGTTCCCTGTCCGTTATTTTAAACTCAGGGGAGCCCCTAGTTCTTGAACAAAGCTCTTAAATATTAAGCAAGCCCAGGGAGTCCGGAATGAAAAATGCCAAACTAAGGGTTTTCATGGAGCAGTCTATTTAAAGCAGAAGGTTTTTATTCAATTTCTCAATCTCCAGCCGATTTTGTTTTCGTGAAGAATAGGTTTGATTGGCCTATTTGGCATATGATATGATGACAGTAGAGACAGCAATTGGTACAAGTTCCTTCCAGCAGGAATTTGCACTATAATACTATTTAACCAGAGCCATGAAGAAGTAGCATTACAGATCTTGCAATACAGACCGTTTTAAACACACCCACACAGATATAAGCAATGCAATGATCTAAACACTCCCCTCCCATATTTAAAACTGAACTTGATCATTCCATTTTGAACGCAGCTAAATAGAGGATCTGCATGGATGGGGGTTAACTGTCAACCGACAAATGGCTAAAATTTTAACCGACAACTGACAAATCGCCTAAAATGTAACTGACAACTGACATTTGTCCTGGTTTTAACTGAAAACTGAGAAAGTACTTGATCGTCCTTTATTTTCGACAAAACCCGCTTTTAAGGCCTTTTATGTTACCCGTATGTTACACGTACCGTGTGATGTTTTAGTCAAGATCGAGAACTGGCTTCCAGGTGATCTGTGACGTCATTGCGGGGGCCTGGGGAAAGAAATTTTAATGCCGTATCCCATAAACCAACGCGCGCACCAATTCAATTCAATTCAATCTGTTCCCGTCAGCTTTGATTTATGGGATACGGCATTAAAATTTCTTTCCCCAGGCCCCCGCAGTGACGTCACAGATCACCTGGTATGATCTCAAATGCACACTCCTCTGAGAACGCACCAGCATGACAGAATGGCTGCTAATGAGAGCATTATAGAAGCAATTGTAAGTTTTTACCGAGATGATGAGATACGGCATTTGAACGACATAGAAGCCGATAGGTTTCTAGGTCCGTCTGGGTGGCCAATACGCACCCATTTTCTCCGTGGTTTGCTTATATGGTAGACATCTGTCTAAATTTTGTTTAGTCTTTGCAATACCAGGGAAATGAGCCCTCCACTGGCAGGGAATTCCCTTGCAAAGCGACTGTTAGCCCAAGTGCAATATTTCTTCCTGATTATTTCAAGACGCCAGTCAATCACAACAGAAGTATCGCCAAACAAACCCGATCAAGTTAATCATAATAAACAACTCTTCACGAACTGTTGATCTTTCTTACGATCTACGTCCCGATTTTATGTAGCCTGCGTCTCAGGCGCTCTTAACCTTCTGTATCAGGACGGAGTATACAAATGGTGCAGACGACACTGGAGACAATACTTGGGCCGGCAGCAACGCTGGCTAGATTTTCCGAAGGTATAAATTTTGATTGACTTAACGGTTGAAACTGTTGGACTCTGGTCAGCAAAAACTTTTGTGGGGAGAAGACTTTAGAAATGGAAGGCCACTTGAAATGCTTACAAAAACAAAAGTTATAAAAATTAAGGTACTATTGCGTCAGTTTTCGAATTTAGTTTTTAATTTACATAGTATGACGTGCCTTTTTAGCCAAATTGCGGATGAAAAATAAACAAATAAGTTTCACAGTTAATTATTAACTGTATTAATAACCATTTTAACTGACAACTGACAAAAAACCTAAAACTTAACTGACATCTGACAAATGGCCAAAATTTTAACTGACATTTGTACCCCCCCTCCCCACATTCAGATCCTCAATACTATACCAACAGCCGAGCGACCAAGCACCACCTTGATTTCCCGAACCCTGTCATCACTGTGTCATTCATGGATCTATATCAGTCACACTTTACGACATCGAATTAAAGTGCGGAAGCATAAAAAAGTGCCAGTAGGATTTAAAACTGTAATATGACAGCACCAGAACAACTAGATATAATAACGTGTTTGTTAAATCTGATCGAAGTATCAATAAAAGAAAGATGTTGATCATGGTTTGGCTGAAAGACCTCAAAAATTGTGCTAAAAGCTTTACACTACAGCTTTAGTTTGTCTAGGCTGCCCTCGCCTCATGATGTAATATACTCAGCGTACACGTCTGCACAGGACGCCTCATGATGTAATACACTTAGCGTACACGTATGCACAGGACGCCTCATGATGTAATGTACTTAGCGTACACGTCTGCACAGGACTTCCCCTTGTTGTCATGCTCTGAGTAATCAAAAAGATCCGAACTGTACCACAATCGTATTTCTTGTCCGGGTGACAAACGCAGCGGGTTAGAAAACTTTGTAAAAATGATCTCCTTGGAATTAACATTATATCCTGAAATCCTATAGCTGAGTTCTTTACTCTCCGGAAGCAGAAAAAGATTAGTTGAAGTCGTTACAAGAGTCCTAATCGGGCCTTCAGGCCCGCAACCCTACTTGGACCATTTCCCAGATGCACAACTAACCGATCCAGAAACGTGAACAAGCTTAATTTATACAGCTTCAGCAAAACCACCCGCGTTCACTCTGAACCAACCAAAGCCATCAGTTTTGGTTCTGAAACAGATAGGGTCCGTGTTTAGCTTGAGCCAAAAAAATTCTGTTAAAAAAAGAACAAGTCAAAGTAAATAGTTTAGAAAACAGGCGATATAGTACCTAATAGTTTTCTAAAATCATGTTAAAATCGTGACAAAAAAAGGAAACTCTAGCATCAACTTCAACCTCAAGTACTAAACTGGTGAGACATGCAGGCAACTCACCAGAATCTGGGTTATCTCCGTGTACCGAGGTGGGTTTTTCGACTAAATACTTGGCTCGGTGATACTTGGTATTGTTGTTAAACTGACAAGTTTTGTCGACAAGGTCGTAGTTTAAATTTTGGCAAGATGACTGGGCGTTACAAGCAATGAAACATTCGGAGAGGCGATCTGCAGTGAAGGATTTGTACATGTTATCAACGAGGGCAAAACTGTGGCCAGCAAAAATGTGGCAAAAAATCGTGACGAATAATATAAGAGTAACTGCGGACTATAAGCGTGTGCACATGTATGCTTTTGATGTATGATAATATATCCTCAAGGAAAAAAAGGCACCAAAGTCTATCAAAGGCCTTCTAATGTAAAGGCACAGACTAGATCATCATGCTTGAATGGGAACCAGTGGACTGACCCCTAGAGCAATGTATAAAACTGGAAAAGAAAAAGTATAGGGGTCCTGCCATTTGGAACTTTCTCACACATATTATTAAGCTTAAATGGAAGAATTAGTGAGGACAATTTTAAACAATACTTTCAGGAAGATTGTCTAAGGACCAACAATAGCAAATAAGGATGACAATGATATTTTTCTTTAAGCTCTACACATTTTAATGATCGCTTCTTAATCCTCTGTTGTCAGAGATAAAGATATTTGAAGTCTTGGTGCAAACTAATAATTACAGTGTATTGCATGCATATCACTATTTGTTCACAGAAAGTTTTTTAATTCATACATGAGCATGTCCGAGCCTTTGACTGCGGCGCCTTAGTTTCCTAACCTGCTTCATTATGAAATAAATTTGTGCGGAACATTTTATGAAATTTAAGCATTACAAATGTTCTCACCTAGCTGTCGCTGTACTTTTTAGTTTCATCCGGTGGGTCCGGCACAGTCAAGTTTAAAGTTGAGGGTGCCAACTGTCATTATATACCGGCCAGGGCAGCTGTAAACAGGTGATACCCATTTCAAAAGCAACATATTTTTTCGGTCATATTTTCAATGAGAGAACTTCAGTGGCTGTTTCTCAAAACTACCACAGCGCAGTAAAGACCAAGGAAACTTATATGGATCCAGCAATTTGCAAATGTCTTACAGGCACGGCAAAAACATTAAATTAAAAATCTTAAAAATAAGATTCACATTTTCAGTAATGTAGATTTACTTTACAATATTTACTTCATAGAATCAACAAAAGCTGGCGGGTTTTATCCCACAGCCAGCTTTGAAACAGATGGCAGTTACAATAAATATTGTTAGGTAATTCGCCAGAGATACTTTTCATCAAACAGTTAAAGATTGCTTGTTTGTTCAACAAACATAGTTTTAATCAACAAAATATTTTCTTCTTCGATAAAGGGTGGTAACAAGACTTTTTAAATTAAACTTTAGCTTAAGAGGTGTAGCAGCTTTTTTAAAAAAGAGAAAAGAGACGGATAATCCAAAAATAGTAATAATAATAATCTGAAGCATGTTAAGGCATGGCTCAATTTTTTATCTCGACCCCCCGCGAAGATAAAGCTGTTTTTATACTACGGCCATGCATTTTAATTCTAAAAGTTGCAAAAAACTTTCGAGAAACTTTCTTTCGAGGCGTTGAATTAATTGTGGTTGAAGTGATGTAGTCACGTGAAACATGACGTCATAATGATATTCAAAACGAAATTCAAAATGGGGTAGGAATGGTTGATTATAACTAAGTTTGAACCATGTGTAAATGTTTGTCTTACCGTACAAATTTTTTCCGTGGCCGGAACGGAGAGAATTTTTAATTTCTTAAAAAGATATTAACACGTGAAAAGTGTCACGTGATCTATTTTGCTTAATTACTAATTAAATACAAACGTGAGTCAACCATTCCGGCCAGATTCAAGTGAGAAATGATGATACAATAACATTATTACTGTATTTAATATTGACTGCTAGCAGTCCCTCCGGATGGTCACGTGAGCGAGGAAATCGAGTCAAGTGAGCGAAACGGCAAAACACAAGAAGCCGAGGGGAAGCTGGGTCCCTCTTGGCCATTTCGCTCTCTCCAGCCCTGCCGAGCTTAGACTCGACTGACTGAAGAGGGACTGCTCGCAGTCTATATTTAATATATACTGTGGGGCATCTCGCCACCCCATTTTTAGTTTTCTTTTCTTTCCTGGACTCGACCATAAGTGGTCACAGAAAAATTAAGGTTACCGATTTTCCCGAGGTTGCTGAATTTTGGAAGGTTCTGATAAATTTTCACAAAGTTATGATCATTATTAGATTTTATGCAAATTAGCCTCAAGCCATGCCTTAACATGCTTGAGATGATTTATACGAGAAAAAATAAGACGCGTCTTACATAAGACGCGTCTCAAATAAGACGCGAACTTTCCGTATAAACGGCACATTTCGTCTAAAATAAGACGCGACTTGGCTAAGACGCGTCTTTTTTTAGAACAGCCCTTAATAGGACAATTGCACGATGACGTCATTTTACTACAGCTACCAGAATCCTTGAGTGTGTTGTTTAAGGCTATTGTTCTTTTATCCTCAGCGGAATTGCCAAATTTAAATAACAAAGCAAAAACGAAATGAATTCTGGTAGTTGTAGTCAAATATCGTCATCGTGCAATTGTCCTATTAACGCCTGTTCTTAGATAAGAGACGCGTCTTAGCTAAGACGAGAAAAACGAAGACGCGAACGCATAGTACGCATGCGTTAATTTTTGGAGGGAAAATTATCCCCATAGCTTGCCCCGCGGTGGACTGGCAGGCCACTGGAGGGGAAAAATTGTTTACAAATTACAACGCGTTTTCGTTTCCTTGCCTATTCTGCTTAAGCTTTATTTTTTTCTTCGCTCAAATACAATGAGCACGCCGTTAAGAGTAAAAAAAAAAAAACCACTTGGTTCATCGCAGAGGAAAAAGATTTTTTGTTATTATCTAAGAAGGCGATAACAGACCTCCTGGACAAATGCGTGACATCTGCTGGTGTAAGTAGACCCTTTTAACTTTTAATATACTATCACAATTTATATTTACTAATCAACTTGCTACCTTCGTATTATAAACTTACACTCAGAAGACTTAGATAAGACATGCTCGTATAAATGGTTCAGTTCGCGTCTTATTTAAGACGTGTCTTATTTTCCTCGTATAAATTGCCCTAATAATAATCTATAATCAAAAGAACACTGAGAGGTCGGTCTAAGAGGGCTACGAGAGATCTGCTCAGTCATAAAGTAAAACTACTTGTTTTGTAACCGCTCGAGACCATCCTGAGCCCTTGGCCGTGAATTGTCTCGCACAGAAAAATATTGCTCTCCATATTTGTGTAGCAAAGTGTTGTATTTCTGATTATTATATAGACACGAGTGTTTCACTGGAAAATATACCACTCCTAAAATTCATAAAAACTACATCCGGGACCCAAGTGGTTTATTTTCCATAATCTCACACGTGAGTTTATCGATGACGTAATTTTGGTAATTTCCCTGTATTATTTTATCGACGTCTTTTAGTCTATATAATAAAAAGAACATTACACGGCGGCTTGAAGATACGAATTTTATTTTCTTGTGGCAAAAACAATATTTTACTCACTCACTGCGCTCGTTCGTAAAATATTGTTTTGCCACTCAAAAATAAAATTCATATCTTCGCGCCACCGTGTAATATCCTCTATCTATTACTGCTATTCGTCGTCACAAATGTGGGGCACAGGGACCTTAAGTTATGCTGAATTTGCGCATAGTTGACGTCTTTGCTTAACGCTAACTACCATATATCCTCGCTTCAAATAGTTGCCTCTTGAATTTGCGTGATAAAACGCTAGTGTTCTGTAAGACCTAGTGTAAAATGAATATCTTATTTCCGTTTCGTTTGCTTCACGAAGTCGGTATGTAATAGCAATCTTATGTCTAAGTTTTACAATGTCATTCTTTTTCACAAAGTCGTTGAACAAGTCCTTGCACCTCTCTTGTCCAGAACTTGTTGTGAACTTATTTTCCTCTGGGTGAACTCGCCTAACAAACCTATAGTGTTATTACAAGTACAGGAAAGTACAATTTGTACATAATTCTTTCTATTAAATTGCACTTTGATAACAAGAAAACGCTGAAAAAACTCAAGAGAAACTTGGGTTGAAGTGTTCCCACAAGGCCATCAAACCCTGACCCTGTTGACACAAAGATCGTCCATTTCGCTACACTAAGAAAAGCCAAAAGGCAGGAGACCTAATTTCTTGACCCTGATTCATTTCGCATACAGAGTATAGTATATTTTTAAACTAAGAGCTTGCAATTAGATTATTTTTGGAAAAAGAAAAACTGTTGGTGTGACACATGTAGATCGCTCATCGCCAGCCTTCACACTTTTTTTAAAAAAGGTTTCCATACCAAAAAGACACCCTGTTCAAGACACTAAAAAGTGAGATGTTAGACCCTAATACCCTAAGAACCATACACTGTTCAGCGGCACATACCCATACAGGCCAAATAAGGTATTGCCCCCAGGCTTGCAAGCTATATTAACGGGGGCAAATTGGAGCTATACTCTTAAGGCTATAACCAAGACTGTGCAATGTGAAACGGTCAATACAAACCTTAGTGAACAGTCCGTGCCATAAGTTCTACTGACGACCCGTCTGCTTTCTGCAACTGCTCTCTTCCCCAAAATCACTGCTCCGTGGACGACTGCGATACTGGCTCCCCTTGTAATGACATCTGAGAACCGCCTACTAAAAACATTTTTTATTTCTTTTTGAAGTAAAGGGGATTCTGAAAGGCCTCCAACAAGAAACACTGTGGTGCTGTGCGGCTTTCTCAACACAATATCCAAGTAAACAATCTTTTATGTCATCTAAAAATGGCTGAAAAAGGCTTTGCATAGCATGAGAACTGACACAGTAGAGGTGGGGAGAGAAAGCATTGAGCACCTGAAGTAATCATTCAGGAATATTTTAATTATTTTAAGGCTAAACACAGCAAAAATAGTATATGCCAGCAAACCACAAACCAACAGAACAATAAAATTACCTTTGGTGTTGCAGGTTTGTTTTCCTGCACATGATTGGCTCTTATCTTGCAACACATCTTAATGTAAAAGCATTCCAGTGTAACCGTTTTCTGAATTTCACAATAAATTCATGTGATATTTGCAAAGATGCTGTTGTCAGTTGTGCAAGTCAATTTTGATTATTAGTCGAGCGTGCTTGAGCAACGCGAGACTCTTAAAATGCAGTCGTTTTTTTTTTTTTGTCGGACCTAGTTTGTAGGCCCCGCGTTCCTAGCGAAGACCGTGGAAACTGGGGGTAAGAATCGTGACGACTTTCACGGTTTATTTTGGGGGATGACTGGAATAAAGCGCAATGTTTATCACGTTTAAGTGCTTTTCTTCCATGTAAGAAATCAGAGTTTATCTTAGTAGTTATAATAGGATGCTTTGAGTTCCAACTCACAAGTACTTTTCCCTGTCATTTTCCCGATTAACCTTGTCATCAACCCCCAAAATAAAAATGACAGACTTAATCAGAAAATTAGTACCCTGTCATTTCAAAATTTAAAAAATTTTTTTTCACCAATTATCCCCTGTCTTCCAACCGTTTATTTCTCTCATTAAATTCAAAAAACAAATGACGGAAAATAACCAAAAATTTTTGTACTTTTCTAAATTAATTTCCAAATCTCTGTTATTTTCCTGTTATTTTTTTTTTGTACTTTTGTGTCATTTTGACAGGGGGAAATTTGACAACTTTAATGCTCGCCCTGCGGGCTCGCGGAAAATGACGGGGAAAAGTACTTGTGAGTTGGAAACTCAAATCATCCTATTATAACTACTCTGGAGAGAGTGAAAGTTTTGTAAACAAGAAATATTAGTTAATCTCTTATTATACCTAAATAATCATCATTTCCTTCATTAATGCGATAATTAAGTTTTTTTACCATATCTATTTGTTTTTTGTATCTTTTTCTAAAATATTCATCATGTTTTTCATCTATATACATCAATGAAAAATAATCTTCCAAATCAGCATTATAATCATCTGATTTCCTCATTAAATCTTTAAAAAGTTCATCATTATTATAAACATCTGGGTCCATCATTGCAATTTGAAGATATTTATTTTTTTGTTCTTTGATAAATTTTCTTTTTTGTTTTTCCTCCTCTGATAGAGGTTTTTTTCCAGTATCATGAACATTTTGATCAATCTTTTTTACTTTATTAAATAGTAAAGTTTTTTTATCATAGCTATTATTTGAAAGTAAGTCATATTTACTATCAAAACGTAATAAATATTTTGGTTTTTTAGAATTATCATTTTCGATTACATATAAATTATTATCAGAAAAAAGATGATTTTCACGTTTAAAACTAACCCCATATCTATTATAGTCATCCAACATTGAAAAGTAAAAATCATTGATGTCTTCATCTTTCCAGTAGCTGCCGTTGGGTAAATGTTTTTCAAGATAATATAAAAGAATTTTGTAAGGATGATTGAGAAATATTTCTTTTATTAGTTTTGGATCAAATGGTTCGATCTCCATCCCTGGTTCAACTACAAATTTATCAAATTCAGGGCCACTAGTGATCATTTTATTTAATGTTTATATAATCCTATAACAAAATGGGATGCGAACACTTTTTTCGTTTTATTAAAGATGATTTAATTGATCCTAATATTGTCTTTATACAAAACGTTGATAATTTTTTGTTTTGTATTTATTTTAACTACTTAGAAAGATATGAAAGTGATATTAAAAAAGAAAGAAATAGTCTTTTAGCTAATTTGTTTAGGGATATTAAAAGCGTATTAATGGGAGGAAAAATGTTTTTGGGTTATAAAAGGGTAGATATAGAAGAAAAAGTAAAAGAATTATTAAAAGAAAAAGATAAGGAGAAAAGGGATGATAAAATATCAGATCTTAATTTTTCTATAGAAATGTCATTTAATTTTCCTAATACAATTGATAAATTAATAGATTTAAAATTTGACTGCAGAGAAATGAATTATGCTGAAATGCAGGTGGACTTAATTTTATATTGCATTTTGGTAAATGGGTTGAGTAAAACAAAAGGTGAAAAATTCGATAAGATCAAGAAGAAAATGGAGCCTTTAACAGAAATATTGAAGGAGATTTTTTGTGAATTTGATAAGAATGAGATACATAAAGAAAGGACCTTTATTTTCCCTTTAAGGTCACCTGGAGGTAGTCATGATGATTTTTGTATTATTAATTATAAAGATGATTTGTTAAGAAAATTTCCTTATATTGATAACGAAGATGTAAAGATTATGTTTTTACATTCATCTTCTAATAAAAAAGACAAAAAAGATTTAGAAGATCAAAGGAAAGATGAATATTATAGTATTGTTTTAGATAAATCTTTATATGATATAGAAAAAGAATATAAACTTTAACAATGATTTAAAAGAATTATTTTTCTTATATAATAAAAATGCAGTTGTCAAGTTATGATCGTCTCACTCCAGAAAATATTATTTTTAATGAAGCCAAAGAATTCAAAGTAAAGGATAGCAAAATTAAATACAAACGAATTCCAATTGAAGTGAAATACCCAAATGGAAAGAAAGGATCTTTGGTAATTGAAACTCCACTTCTTTTCTCTTTTGGAGTAAGTGAAAAGAAAAATCAAGAAACAGGAAAGTTAGTTGGTTATAGTATTCCAGTTTGTCTCTGGAGTAAAGATAGTGAACCAAATGCAAAGGAAAAAGCATTTTTTGATACTTTGAATAATATTAGGGAATTATGTTGCCGTCATCTTGAAAGTGAATATGGTCCTGATATGGCATCAACTCTGTCTTTACCTTTTTATTACAAACAGGTTGAATATACTGATAAAAAAGGGAAAAAGAAAACAAGAGTAGATGAGTCATCTGCTCCAGTTCTTTATGCAAAACTTATTTACTCTGAGAAGACAAAGAAAATACTTGCTCTATTCAATACCAAGGTGAAAAAAGCTTTGAATCCTTTAAAATATGTTGATCAGTACTGCAATGTCAAAATGGCATTGATAGTTGAAGGAATATTCTTAAGTAAAACTGTCACATCTTTACAAATAAAAGTTCATGAGTGTTATGTTAAACCATTAAAACCAAGAGAATCTTTACTAACAACAAACGATGAAGAAAGTGATAGTGAAAGTGATGATGAGACTGTTAAGAATATTGATATCACAGATTTAGTTATTTCTGATAAGGAGGAAGAAACTGATTAAGATTTTTAATACAAAGTTTGTATTAAAAATTAACCAACTCCTTAAAACTAACCCATGAGTTAAACTTTCCAGGATACCCACTCCATTTCACTAATGCCATTTTTTTCTTGTTATCTCTTCTGATAACTTTTTCTATTCTAAAAGTCTGCTGTTTTGCTTTCTGTAATTCTTGTTCATAAAAAGATCCCTTAATTGATTCTCCCATCAGATCAACAATAGAATATGTAACAGGTTTTGTTGGAATAATTTTATCAATCACAAATATCTCCTCTGTCCAGTGTGGTGTGTAACCTTTATCAAATACTTTTCTCTTATACTTTGAAATTCTAACATGATCTCCAATCTTAAACTTTGGTTTGTCAGGTTTCAAGTAAATAGATCACTATACAAATTATTCCAAACTTTTTTCTCATTCTTCTTTTTACTTGCTTCAACAGGTGTCATTTTAATACTAGAATGTCTCGTATTATTATAATCATTAACCAGTTTATCTATCTTATAAAAGTAAACAGTGTTGTTATTCACAGTAAACATCTTCCACATTCTGTTTTTCATTGTTTTATTCCATCTCTCAACAACACTAGATTTCTCTTCATTTTCAGTGTGATACAGTTTAATTCCTTTCTTTTCCAGAAAATCTTTGAAATGTTTACTGATAAACTCAGAACCTTTATCAGTCCACAACATCTTTGGTTTGCGACTACTTAATATATCATCAAATGCTTTACTCACGGTTTCAGTTTTCTTGTCTTTCAAACCTCTAATCCACCCATACTTGCTAAACACATCAATAACCATCAGCAGATATTTAATCCCTTTATTCCACTTACTGAACTTTTGTATTTCAACCAAATCAGCAGCCCAGATTTTATCAATCCCGTTTGAGATTACTGATCTCTTTTGAAAGTTTCTTGTGATTGGTTTGTGAAGTTCGTCGGCTAATTGTTGAGACCAATCACTACTCAACGCCGACGCGCGTTTTTTTGAAGACCAAGTCCAAGTTTTTGTTTTGTATTAATCATTGTTCTAGCCAAAGAATGTCCCCATTGTCTTTGTTTCCAAGGAATTGCGTCCAATGATTTTACCATTTTCCTATCAGCTTCATTTTTACATTTAACTTGTTCGTTTTTTGGTTTGTCAGCACATACAGAGTAATCAACATCGTGTTGCATACTTACAGCATCTGTTCTTCCAGTTGGTTGTTCATAGATTTCTAGTATCTCACCAGTCTGAGGATCATATTTTAATTGAGATTCCAATGGATTACCTGGGCCAGTATATTTATGTCCAGGAAGTGTAAATCCTTTACGTGGAGCGACTTTTAAAATGGCTTTATGAATATCAATTCCAGCACCCCACCCCATTTCCTTAACAAAAGTATTGTAAGACTTACTGTAACCATTTGCTTTTGCTTTTTTATATTCATCTTTGTAATATTTTACTTTAGCAAGTGCTTCTTCTTTCGGTATTTTGTATACTGGTGCAAACAAGTCAGGATCAGTTAATAATTTATATCCTTTTTTTAAATCAACTTGAAAGGGAGAGCCATATACACCAGATTTTAATGCATCATCAATTAATCCAGCCCCATCCAAATCCTTTCTATTAGTTTTATATCTTTTTTTTGGTCTAACTTTGGTTGAAAGCTGATCCATTGCTGATCCAACACTCTCCTGAATAAAAGGAGTCAATTTATTAATTCCATAATTTATAGCCTTTTTTTGTAGTTTTTTATTTCTCATTGCTTCACTTGCGCCATATCGTCCCATTTCAAATGCTTTTTCGACCCATCCAAGGCAAAGCATGTTCAGTAAATGCTTCTGCAGCTGTACCAACAACTGTATCAAATAAATCTCCTCCAGTTTGCTTGCCCGCCTTCTCAGACGGGCTAATTAGTTTTTTGTCTTTCTTCCCATTTTAACATATCTTACTTTTTTAATTCCACAAACCGCGCATGTACAAAAGAATTGTGTCCTTCCTCTTTTATCGTTTTGGTAACCACTTGGCTCAGTGCAAGGAGTTACTCTTTTATCTTTAATGCAATATGATTCTTTCATTTAGTATAATGTTTAGATAAAATGTCAGCAAGGGCTAATTTTGTAAAAAGTGAACTTGAGAAGATTTATAATAAATTAAATGAGAGTTATGAATATGTTAATATAACAAGATTGGAGAATGATAATCGATTTATAAAAATATTTGAGTTGATTGTGGAGTTATCTGATAAATCAAATAATCTTAGACAAGTTGTAAGGGGAAGTTTAGTATAAACTTATAATAAATGGAAGCTAAATTCTTTTCAGAGATAGAAAAAAATATGGATGTTAAAACTCTCAAAGATTTTGAGAAAGAAGTAAGGACAAAAATAAATGATGAGTTAGAGACTCTTAGAAATAAAAATACTGATCTTTCTAGAGTGTTAATGGCTGGTGAATGTGATATGTGGGAAAAAATAAGAAGAGGAGATTATTCTTGGTTGAAAATAAAGAGTGATAGAAAGAAGAAACTTTTTAGACTTATTGATATTTACTTAAAATTTGATTCCATAGTTGATACTGTTCAAGAATTAAAAGAAAAAGTTGAAAAGGTTAAAAAGCTAAAGGATGCACCAGTGGATTCAGAATAAATATAAATTTTATATTTATTCTTAAGATTTATGCGGCGTAGCCAAGGGAGGGGGTTTTGGGGGAACCAAGTTCACCCACCAAAGTATTCTTTTATAAAATCACTATTGTCATTATCAAAATGAGGATTATGTATTACATCTAAAATATTTTTTCCATTTTGTCTTTCTATCAAATAGTAAAGACACCAATAACCACACAAAACAGTGTTGCGATTTTGCATTTCATCTATCGAATAAACAATTTGTTTTCCAGAAGTATTAAAATACTTCAAAGCCAGACTTGGCATTATCAGACCAAATGGATCAAAATACTCGACAACTGAATCTAAGTTTCTATAACAAACCCAGTGTGTACCAGGTCCTTTAATATCATCAAGATTGATTATTCCACATTCTTTTTTTATCTTATTTGGCAAACGGTCTCGACTGTAAATACCTCTTAAATATTTTATCTTAAGTTTTTTCACCCATTCCATTAAGTCAAAGTTTGATAATGGTTTAATTACAAAATGGAGCCTATTATGGGAATATCGTTGAATGGGCTGTTTTTTCCCAGTAGCAAACCCTTGCCTTTGGACTTTTTTTTTGCCCCCATTCCTATTGTGTTTTCCCAATTACCATTAAAGGGAGGTGGGTAATATGGATAACCCTCTCCATGTGTGGATGGAGGTGGAACATAAACACCTCTTGTGTTACTAGACGATCCCCTATCAACCTGTAAACCAGATCCAAACAACTTTGGAAGAAGACTAAGTGCCATTGGAATTCCGATTGATGCAAGTGTTCCCAGGAATCCTCCTTCTATTTGGGTTTTAGTTGGTTTAATAACCAATCGACCTCCTGTTTTAAAAACTTTGTTAATCTGATCTATTTGAGCTTTGGTAAACTCATTAGCAATAGGAGGTAAAAATGGGAAAAACTTTTCGGGGATTGTAATACCTTTTCCAAACAGTTTTTTTATTCCAAGGTCTCCAAGTGCACTTGCAGCTCTAGTAGCAAGTGCAGGAGCAACTTTTGAAATTCCCTTTATTGCATAAGGAGTAACTTTTGAAACTCCCTTCATTGTATAAGGAAGAAGTTTTGAACCAAGTCTTATTAAACTAGTAAATAAGTTTCCTCCATGTTTTACTAAACTTCTAATCTGTGTTTCACTTATTTTTATAACTGTTCCTGTCCCATTTGCCATTGATTTTTTTATCTTCGTTATCTGTCTTTGGGTTAACATTAACTCATCAGGTCCTTGAAGATCAGAATGTTTTAATCGAAGAGATAGTGCTGATCTTTTTTTAATTGCGCTTAACAGTTTTGATTTTTTTCCATCTGTAAGCGTTACGCCATATTCAATATAAGTTGTCATTTTATATATTATGTTATATTAATTTTTTCTTTTCTATGCTCTAAGAAGTAGTTTTCCACTTTGCTGTTCTATTTCTGCTTCTCTCTCATGCAGTACAAGAGCGTAAATATTATAATTTGCAGCAGTAGCACCTGACAACTCATAATGAAAAGCAAGTTTTGTAACTCCATCTTTTATGTCTAATTTCTGTTTAGTCAAATCAAAATAAACAAATGGGAAAATATTCTCAAAATTTTGTCTATTAAGAAGTGTTCCACCTTGAAAATCATTGTTGGCATATACATAAGACATCACATCTCTAAAAACTCTTGAAGGATCTTCTGAAGGTTTGTAGTGAATATCAGGGTATTCATTTCCATTTCCAACTTCAAGATAACATCTATTGAGAGTTCGCGGATTTGTGGAAACGCTGAAAGTATTGTATAAAAATGGATTTGCTGTCTGTGATTCAATATTTGGAGTATTGATAAAGAAAACAAATACATGCCGTGGTTTTGAAATTCCGTTTGTAATTCTCCAATTGTTGCTAGCCAGATTAGTTTCAACAACTTCATTGAGATAAGTCCATTTGTATGGTTTGAGATACTCACTCATATAAATCTTACTTCCTTCTGAATTGAATATTAATCGAGGTACAAACAGTTGAAGACGGGTGATTACTACTCGGCAACGATTTCCCCCATCTCTCCATATAAGATTATTATCCTTTTCAATCTCAAAGTTTATTTCGATTTTAGTGTTTGGAAGTAGTTTATCTTCAAGTGCTTCAAAGAAAGAATATCTATTAAGAGGAATTTCACATCGTACTGTGCTTGAAGTTCCTAGCAGAGCTTTTCGTTTTGCAAATCCTTCATTATATGATGCAGGAGTGTTATCTAACATAAGACCTGCTTGATCTCCACCAGGGTTAGCTCCATCTTGTCGATGAGTAACATTTCGTCTAGTAAATCTATTTTTATTAGCACTTGTGGATGTATCAAGAAAATAAAATTCATTTGTTGCCACACTATCAGCATATGATTTGTTATACTCAAGCAAATTTTTTATATTTACACTATGATTGGCGTAATTACACTGATAAAGTTCCTTTCCATTCGCCAGCACAGATAATCTTGAAATAAAAGAATTAGCACCATTCACTATACCCATTTGATCATTTTGGTATGCAATAATTTGTGGTAATCTATTAGCAGTAAGACTATCATCATTTACATTAGCACCAATAACAAAATCATTTCCATTATGTTGCTGAACTTTAAAGTCCAGTGCTATTCTAGCATTATACCAATCGAATGGAGTGACTTCACCTGAATTGTCGGCAATGAATTTAAGATTACTTCTAACTTGGTCAGTGTTGTTATCTGGGTTAATTTTAATAGTTTGTTCAAGGTCAAAAACAACATCTTCATATCTTTCAAGATATTTTGGGTTTCTAAAAGACTTCATTTTATTTAGTATTAGATTATATTATTTTTTCTTTCCAGATCCAGACATAATTTGTAGCACTTTATTATTGATTTCTTTTTGTGTCATTTTCCGCTTATTTGTTTTACGTGATGGTGTATTTTCTCCAGAAAGCATTTTTACTATTTTGTCCCCTGCTTTTTTAGTTGTACTGGCAGGGGTTGGTTTGGGTGGTGGGACTCTAAATTTTACCTTTTTAGTTGGTTTTTTACCTAAAAAAGATTTTACTGTATCCATTATACCTTCACCATAAATATGTTTTCTTGAAAACTTTCCCATATCAGGATCATATTTTTTTTTAAACTCTGATTGTCGCATCATTTTATTTATATATTTACATTATCTTCACTATGATGAAGAAGCAATGTCATAAACCAATCAATACCGTTTAGGTCAACAGGTTGACTGACTGAATTAGTTATAGTTATTCTCATTTCAGAAATAGTATTAGAACTTACAGGACAGTACAATGTCCTCCTTGGTTCGAAAGTAAATGGATATGACCTTGTCAAATTATCAGTTGGAATAACAGCAATTGTGTTTGTATTCACCCCATTCACAACAGAGTCTTTTATAGCACTTATGTTTATGTTTAATGAATCAATCGATTTTGTAATATTTGGAAGTCGTGTTCCATACTGCGTTTTTGTCACCAGTTTCTTTTCAAATCCGATGAGGTCTCCAAAATCTGTTCCTCTCAGATCAAGTTGATAATTACCCTCAAGTGTTATCAGTACTCGATAAGTAGAGAGAATGAAAGTCAGATTTATTGAGTAATTCTTTTTTCCTTTGGAGTCTGTTGAGTGATGAGACTTTTGATCCATGTATTGATGAATGTAATCATTCAAATCTGAGTAGGAATACATTCCATCTGAAAATGTGATAGTATTCCATGTTGTTCCATCATGGGTGTATTTGATTTTATTGTTTCCATAACTACTTCTGATGTTGTACCAAGAGTAAGTCATTGACAACCTATCCAAGGCGAGAAAATGCTTAAATTGTGGGTCAAGTTTCAAAGGAGGATTAAATTTAACCAAGAAATCATGAGGTTTGTTTACTCCTATTTTTTCTCTTTTAACAGAGGAAATATGAATAGCGCTTTCATTCATTTATCTTATAATTATACTAATGCGGCGAAGCCAAGGGAGGGGTTTTTAGTTAATTTTTCTTAAAAGTGAGTTAAGTTGATTATTAGTAATAATTCCGAGATCTCTTAGTCGATGAGCTATTTGATTGTATTCAGGTAATACACCATTGTTTCCTGCAGCAAGTGATCCATTGAGTAATTCAAATCTATGAAGTAGTTCTTTGGGAGAGAAGAAAAACCCAGAGCCAGATTGATTTTTATATAAGAAAAGAAGGCTTAAATTTTTTGAATATATGCTTAATGCGTTGTAATCATCTATATATTCTAATGTTTTAGCTTGGGGTTTTTGAGCTATTGGTTTAGCTAAATTATAGCCTTCTTTATTATAACCAATTAATGCAGTATTTTTTATTTTATTACCAGCAATTTCTAAATCTGAATTAACATCATCGATTAATGAAGAAATTTCAGAAATATTTTTATCATAATAATAAGAAGGAAGATTGTTGTAACCATTACTTTCTAGTATATCTTGCACTTTTTTATTATTTAGATATCTATCAAAATGTTCAACATTAAATTTTGCTATTGGATCTTTATCCTTTTTTTCTATTGGAGCTTGTACTTTATCTTTTTTATCTTCTTCATCTTCAATAGCTTCTACTCCTGGTAATTCTTTCATATCAGCCAAACGTTCAAACTGACTAAAACCTTGAGTAATAGCTTTCTGATTTTCTTTTAGACCTTCCGTAAGAGCCAACTGATTTTGAAGCATTTCTTGGTTTTGAGTAAAAATATTTTTCTTTTTGGGGTCCTCAGGTTTTTCAAACTGAGAAATCAGAGGTTTAAATGTTTCACTAAATCCTTCTCTCTTATTCTGTTTATCCCAAGCAGTTTCTTTTATTCTTTGTCTCACCTGTTTAGTAAGTTCACCAGCTTCAATCTTATTTTTAGCATATTTTTTTATTTCTTCAATATCCATTTATATAATAATTATATAAATGGAGATACCAAATTATGATAGCATTGATAAAAGCGATAAAAAATTCAAACAACTGTTTCCTTTCATGCCATCAGATACATTTCGAATGTTAATTTGTGGAAATAGTGGAAGTGGTAAAACTAATTTGCTTTATCATATGTTAATGAAACCATTGCTGTACTATGATGAGATTTATCTTTATGCTCGTAATTTGGAGCAGGATAAGTACAAGAGATTAATCCAAAAAATGAGGGAAATGTCACATAAACTCGGTTATGAAATACTTAATGTGAGTAATGATGAAATAACTCCAGTAACAGAAATGGGTTATGAAGACAACCAAAAACTTGTGATATTTGATGATTATGTCTGTGATAAAAACCAGAGACAAATCATAGATTATTTTATTCAAGGTCGACATAAGAATTGCTCAGTGATTTATCTGAGTCAATCATTTTATAAAACTCCTAAAGATATTCGACTGAATTGTTCTCATTACTGTTTATATGAATTTCCATCATCCAGGAAAGCCAACAGAATATCATCTGAATTGGGAGTTGATAAAGGTATTTATAAAGAAGTAACTAAAAAACCATTTTCATTTCTTTATGTCGATAAACCAAAGAAAACCATATCAAAAAACTTTACTGGATAGATCCCCCTCCCTCAGCTACGCCGCATTATAATATAATCAATAAATAAGATGGGAATATTTAACCAACATTCTTCTAATCATTTTCAATTTGCGCGAGGAATTCAAGGCGCTCCAGGTGTAGGTTTTAATCTCACTGCAGATGGAAATTATGATATGGTGGGAAAAAAAACTAACAAATGTTGGAGCGCCAACATCAGACACTGATTCTGCAACCAAAAAATATGTTGATACCCATTCTGGTGGTGGAAAAACATCATTAATAACAGTAGATTCCAACATTGATATGAAAAGTCAATATTCAATTACAAAACTTAAAACACCATCAGATGACTCAGATGCTGCCAATAAGAAATATGTGGACGACTCAAAAGTTGATGGCAGTGTCTTTTTAAAACTTGATGGAACAAGATCAATGACTGGAAATCTCAACATGAATAATAAAAGAATATTTAATATTCCAACTCCAAATGGAAATAATCAACCAACACCATTGGCTTATACTGATTTAGCATATCTCAAAGTTGATGGATCAAATTCAATGACTAATAATTTGAACATTAACAATAAAAAAATAATTAATCTTATTACACCAACAAATGACGCAGATGCTTCAACCAAAAAGTATGTGGATGATAGCATATCTAACCAAGATTTCAGTTCTTTCTTTAAAAAAGATGGAAGTATCTCAATGACTTCAGATCTTAATGTTGGTGGACATAAAATAATTAATTTTGAAGATCCAACTTCAGAGACTGATGCAGCAAATAAAAAGTATGTTGATAGCCATTTACACCAAACTCAAGTTCAACCAAGTCATTACAAAGATGAGTTTGCTTTTTTGATGTCAACTCCATCTCAATGGACAGATGAAATAGATAATAGAACTAGTTTTATTCCAAAAAAGATAGCAGACTTATCAACCAAAAAAGGAAACTTTCACGACTACAATCATAAAGTTCTTTATATGAATATACTTAAGAATTTTCAAGGTGGATATAAGTATAAGATGGGTCTTAATTTTTACAGGTTAGTTGGAGGTGCTGACTATACCCTTTGTCTTGAAATACTTAACACTGATTATCAACTATGGCATAAAACCCAGATAAGTGTTGATGACAACACTTCACAAGGCCTCAGACTTGGAAATGTTAGTGTAAAAAAACTTCAACATAGATTCATCGATTCATTAAATAATACACAATTTATGTATTACCATAGAGTCATAATTAATTTTAAGAAGTTAACAACTGGTAATAAATTCTTTATTCACATTTTGGTTAATATTCCTAATAATGGAAATGATTTGTCTGTGTATCCAATACAGTTTTCTGGAGTTTTCATTATTGCTTATGGTATTATGAGCAAAGTTAGCAATATCGACCCAGATCAAGTTTATGACTATCATACAGCATTTGATATCAAACCAACACAAGTAGTTCACAATGTTGATATTAACGCAAATAATAAAAAAATATTAAACATTGCTCTCGATAGAGGCCAGGATACTAGTGCAGCAACAGTTGGAATGGTAAAAGAGTTAATTCCTTTTACTACAAACTATGTTTATAGACGATACTTTGAAAAAATTTATGACTTTACAGATGCAAATAATTATATTTTAAATAGAAGTTCATCTGGTATCATAATTAATGCCATATATTCTTTTAATCGTTCTTTAAATATTATTGGAATACCTAATAAAAACATAAATGATATAAGAAAAGAAGGATTAAATATTAATAATTTTACTATTAGTTTTCATCCCCATCATAATTTTACAAATTTTACTTTATGTATTGTTTTTTATCATTGGAGTAATAGAGATTTTGCTTTAGTTAAGAAAAATAATCAAAATAACCAAAATTTATTAAGTTTAACTTTTACTAAAGCTGCTGGTTATTTAACTTTACTTTCCAATAGTATAAGAGATTCTTTTACTTTACCAAATAGTTTTGATGGGAAAAAAATTGTTTTATGGCTGGCTCAGAGTGTTGGTTCAATTGTCACAAAAGTTAACATAAGTAACTACAGTTCAACATTAACACTAAATCACGCTAATTACACAAATGATCAAAAATTTGACTTTACAACTGAAGATGGAATTATAAATAAAATTATGTTTTCTCCAAATTTTTACGACTTTGACTCTGAGAAATTTAAAAGGATAATGATTCAAGAAAAACTAAATGGTAGTTATATACAATAAATGGGGGAACCTACGGTTCCCCAAAAACCCCCTCCCTTGGCTACGCCGCATAATATACTCAATAAATAAATGAAGGACTTGTTTGAATTTAATCACATTGATAACACACTATCAGAATCAGAGATCAAAACTCTCAAAGATTTCTATAAACATTATCATAAGAAATATTGGTGTTTTAAAAAATCTTACAAAAGATATAAAATTCTTGATGAAACACTTACTCTGACTGGAGGAGGATTAGTTGTGATAGGAACTATTGCTGGAGGAATAACATTGAATCCAATAATCCTGGGTGTTATCAATGGCGCTGGAGTTTTAGTTAGTTCCATTTCAAAAATGAAGAATTACAAGAAAAAGATTGAAATGTCTCAAATTGCATTTACAACATATGAGAAAGTACTGGTTGAACTGCGTTCAGCTTTGAGGGGTGATGAGTTTAACAAACAAGATTTTATTGATAAAATGAAATTGATAGATGAAATGATAATTGATCAGTCTCCTATTGCAGATAGATTTTCAAAGAAATATAATAAAATATGGGAACCTACGGTTCCCCTATAACCCCTCCCTTGGCTATGCAAATACCCATTTCTATATAATCATAAATATAGAAATGTTAAAGTCAATTGTATCATATGTGAATTTTTATTTTCCTTCATATAAAACACAATATTACTCTGATAACTTTATCAAAGCTTGTCTTGTTTATCAGTATTTATACATAAAGTATTTCACACAAAGATTAAACTTGGACCAAATTATTTATAAACTATCAGACTTTAGACATAATTGCAGATCAAACTCATCAATACTATCCAATCATTTAATATTTAATCTTGCTTTTCGAGAATTTTGGAAATATTACCACCTTGGACGAGGTTGTGTTTATACTACCAACACTCCATTTAAACAATCTGAAGTACTTGGTTATTTGACTGGTATTATTTACTGGTGTTTTCATAGGGGAGTAATTGATTTATAACTATGCCACCACTTTTCATAATTTACCAGAGTTTGGTCTCCAATATTAAGATAAATTAGTTTGTACTTGACATTTCCCATTTCTTCCAGTATTTTTTTTATTAAATATCTAATACTTATCATTCTCTTTCGGCAAAATTGATTGTTTAATTTTTCAATGACATTGTCATCTATTGCCATTAGTTTATTGTACAACTCATACTTTTCATCTTCAACCAGTTTTAATCTTTCACAAATTTGATTAACCTTTTTCTCATAATGATACTTTCTCTGATAAATACTCTTCTTTCGAAATACTAATCGATCATAATCTATTTTATCAAAATATCCCAAAACATGTTCATTTTGACAACCACAATTTTCACAAAGTTTAAATCCATTTTCAATAGTAAAACAATCATCTCTTTGACAATACCAACATTGGGTTTTTCTACTCGATTCCTCTTCTGGTGGTTTAGTGTATTTATGAAGAATATCTAAGTATTTTTTTATTTCTTCTTCTGAATAAGACATTTATTATTTATATTTTTTTTATCTTAAGGCTTTTGTATTTACTTTGTCCTTTCCTAATTTTCTCTTATCATCTTCATTACTCAAAGCTACCTTGTTTACTTCCTTTGAATAAATATCATGATTTTCACTTCTTATAATTTTCATGGATCTCATTTGTTTTTCACCAGAAAATAAACATTCAACATAATCCTCAAAATCCAACCCCTTTTTCACAACATTCTTCTTTATTCCTTTACATTTCTTGGTAGTAGAGTCTTCAACTTTGAAACTATAAATCTTTGGGCGAAGACCAACAAAGTGTGTAATTTGACGTCCAGCTACTTCATCCTTGAACATTCCAATCACTTTTTTTATTGATTCCTGTCAGTATTCCAGATTTGTGGTCTGGTGGATAATCTGATGTATCAAACTTAGCTCGGACGTCTTTTGATATATCTTTGTAAAAATCATCTGTTGTAATTTCATACATAAGTGAATCGGTATCAGTAAATAACAACTTAGCTCGCTTATAACTGTATTTATTTTGTATGTAATTATAATGAAAATTGAACATTAGGGTTTTTGACAAATCCAATATTGCTTGACCTACATACACTGGTGTGTTAAAATACACCTCAGTCTTATTCATGTGAATTACAATAAGATTTCGATCAAATATTGTTGCTCTTTTAAAGTTTGGTCGACTTGATAATTTTACAGCTTTTGCTCGATCATCAACAAGTATTATATTTTGTCTTTTTCTTATGTTTTCAATAGTTTTCCCAAATACTGAATTATTCATCAGTTTAAAAAAGTCTTTTTCAAAAGAAGGTTGTGCTGTTTTTCTTAGTTCAGTATTCTTTCTGATGTATGACTCCATCCAAGGACTCTGATTAAAAGATATTCCTCGGTGAACAGCAGTTATTTTAAGACCCATCTCAAGACATTGTCTCAGATTCCGATAATGTATTACATAGTTTTTATGTGGTTTGAAATGACTGATAAGTTTCTCAACACCATTAACTACCATCTTCTCTGGAGCAAGAGGATAATCATTGTGTGATTTCCACAATTCTTTTGGATATTCCAAATCTACTTCAAAGATGTAACCTTTTTTCTTAATTGGATTTGCCATACTATCATTTGCTTTCTCAAGAATATCCATTACTCTTTCTTTTGACAGGTTTTTCATCCACTTGAATCCATGAGTGGGAAGTGATTGTGACATTGCCCATCCATAAAGATTATTAGCATCGAGATATTGAATGAATTTAGAAGGTTGTTCAGGGTTGTAATCTTTCATGTATTTGTTATTGGCTTCTGAATATCTCTTTGATATATGAGTTATTCCACCTCCTATTCCCCTCTCAAACATCATTAGCATATCATAATCATGTAACAATTCTAATTTTTGTCCCGTTTCCTTGAGACAAGCATCCCAAGCCAGACCAGGAGATGTATAATAATGGGCAGGATCCAAATTGTAATGTTTCAGGCGGGTTTTTCTGAAGTTTTCAAATACATCTGCCAGCAGAAGAACATCAGACTTGAGATAAAGATCGTGGTAATCTCTGATTGTCTGGCATTTGAATGTATACCAAACATTGATTGCGTGTTGATGATCTTCATCTGTTATATCTTCATCATTTAGTTTTGAATAGAATTGGTCCTTGGGTGGAAGTTGTGCTTCAGATAGTTTTTCTATTGAGGAAACATAATCATAGGGATAAACTCCCTTTCTAGTGAGGAGATCTACATTCTCTTTCATTATTTCTTTTGTGTTATGAAAATCATCTGGTTGTAAGTTTCCAACAAGATTCGCAAGACTGGTTTGGAGAAACTTAAATGAATCAATAAATCGTATTTCAAAATTCAAAGAAACCATCTCTCCAGTTCGCTTGGATCTGTACTCACCAACTTTTATCTTTTTGGAAAATGAAATATACTTTTCCTCAGTTGATGGAATACAATTTAACTCACCTTTTAAACTAGAAAGTTGTTTTATAAACAAATGTGCATCATAGCCTTGAAGATTGTGAAACACTACTGGGAGTATCAATGGTTTTCGACATTGGAGATTACAACTGTTATGAGCAGCTCCACGATATTGACCAGTGAAATGACAATGATCTCGGACTTTATCAGATTGTAATTCTCCTGAGCAAATATGACAAGTTTTAGCTTTATCGAATGATAATTGTTCTTCTTTTGTTAATTTAAGAGTTTTTGGATGACGATAAAAATCATTATATAATTTATTAGTTATATCTGCAAGTTTAGAAACAAATATTTCAGCAATGTTATCAGTATCTTTCTTTTTTGTGTAAATGATGGGAGCAAAAATGTTAGGGACTATTCCTTTGATGTAAAGACAAAATCCTGATGGTTCATGTTTCTGGTAATTGTAGTTATATGAATCCTCCGGATTTGGGCTACAAGTATTCATCGGTTTAGTAAAACATTCAAAATCGGCATAAACTACAAAAGGTATTGGGAGCTGTTTATGATAATTATCAAAACTTAATTTTGAGTTTCTGGTTGGCATTTTCACACAAACTGATTCATTGGTTGAGCAATACTGGATATGTTTTTGAAATAATTCTTCTATTGAATAATGAGTAAAACACCTCTTACAAATATATATTTTTCCATTTGTTCTTGATGTTATTTGAGATCGGAATAATCTTGAAAAACTTTTTATAAGTGAATAATGATATTTCCCATCTTCCTCATAGAGGAATAAATCTATTGTTTCTTGAGGATCTCTCTTTGCCATTCGTAGGGGGTAAAACTTCTTATTCTCATTAACTGAAAACACATTTATTCCTGGGAGGTCTGGATTAAGCGACTCGAATTTTGAAATGTCTTTTACTCTGACTGGAAATTTTATTCCTTTTGTTCTCAAGCTATTTTCTTTTGGTTTCAAATCTGTTAATCGGAAATCATTTCTGTCTCTTGGATGAAGGTATCTCAGTACACACCACAGAAAGCATTTATCATCTTTATTTCGAATGTTTACTATAGCTTTCTTTCGCATTATCCAATCTGGAAGTTGAATATAAGAAGATCCCCTCATTGGGGTAAAATCAACAGTGTGTATCTCAAGATGAACTACTTCTTTAAAATACCACCCACTTCCTTTATGTTGATAGAAGGTAATTTTATCAAAAATTTTGAGAATAACTTCAGAGAGTATTTTTTTTACATCAGTTGATTCAAGATTAATATAAGTATCAGAATGAAAATATGCTTTATCCTGAAAAGACAGTTTTGACCTACCATCACTTGTTTTTACCATTTGCTCCATTAAACAAACTAAAACAAATCTAACTTTAATATTTCGATGATTTCCTAAAAATTCTTTTAAATAAGTGGATTTGGATTTAAAAAACTCCAATGGTGTAACATCAGTTTGTCCCTTTACTATGTACTTATTTGCAAATCCTTCCAGAGATGATTTCTCTTTTTCTATTCCTTGATTGTATTCCCTGAGAGCTCTCTCAAGTGCTTTGCGCAGATAAGATGGTGTATCAGGTGGAATTGTTTTATTCTTGATACAATCCTGAAAATACTCTTCAAATGTTTTGGGTTTGGGTTTGGGTTTGGGTTTGAGTTTGAATTTGGGTTTGGGTTTGGGTTTGAGTTTGTCTCTTGTTTTTTGTATTTTCTTTATATCAGCAATCAACTTTTGTTTTTGCTTATATTCTGAATATTCTTTCTTGAGTTTTTGCTTACTATCCTTTTTTATCTTTTTTAATTCAGCAATAGAAAGGTTACTTAGATCAGTTGTCATCTTTATTTATAATTATTTAATTCTTTAATTTTCAATTTTATTTTTTCTGATTCACAAAAGTCTTATATCAAACAATGATATAAGACTTAATCTTCATAAAAATCTATTCCTATATAACTCAAACCCATCTTAATTTCTACTATTCTTCTTTCAAAATTATTTCCAAATTCAAATTCCATACATCCATATTTTTCTATCAAACTTTCATACTCTTTAAAACAATTATTTATCCCTTTAAATTTTTTCATAAAAGAAAATATATATTTTTCTTTATATAAATCATTAATTAACCAATCACCAACAATCTTTATTCTTCCAATACGCTCTTCAACTCTTCCTAATATTTCATCAAAATATTTTTCATCATTTCTTACATTAGAATGATTTATACCCCCATCACCTTTTGTATATAAAAGTCTTAGATATTTATCAATACTTTTAATCAATTTATATACTTCCTTTGATGGAAATATTAAATCTCCTTTTTCATATTCAAGATAATTGCTTTTCTTTGCTGAGTTGATTACCATTTTATTATTATTCTAAATCCTTTAAGCCAAAATTCAATTTTATTTTTTCTGACTCAAAACTCTATTTTCCCGACCAAAGCAGATTAACACTCCAAAAATTAGCCGATTCAGGATTTTCATAAGTTAACTCACCTTTCTTATTTTTAATCTTCTTTGCTCGCGCTAAATATTTTTCTCTTCGCTCTTTATCCTTATGTATTAAAAAGTCTGGATATTGAGGCGAACCAAAATGCAAATTCTTTCCACCTGGTAACTTTACTACGTATTTGTTATTCTTCCGCTTTGAATAATCAAGAGATTCAGCGCCAAGCTTTTTAGCCTTTTTGTTTAGTTTTTCAAAATCTTTACCTTTCACTACATATTTATCATCATCGGATGATTCCTCTTTCTCAGGAACATAATCAGGATCTTCATCATGTTTGTAGCCATCATCTACTATAAAATCTCTATCCTCGGGGCTTTGATATTCCATTTTAGTATTTGTTTAGATTATTTTTGTAGGGTAATCCCCTGATTACTCATTCATTCTGATCTCATCAAAAATAAATACACATACAATCACTGTTTACATTAAAAACAATAGATTGCATTCCAGAGTGCCCTAACAACCAGCAAACCTGAAAATAGATTTTGTGTTTACCTCCAGAGCTTGAAATTGTTAGGGCACACTGGAATGTATTGACGACATAATATAATCCCTTAATAAAATGATCATTGGTAGTTATGAACTAGATAATTTTGTAGTTGAACCATGGATGGAGCTCAAACCATTTGATACAAAACTAATAAAAGAAATACAACGTAATCATCCTTACAAAATTCTTTTGAGGATTCTTTTCAAATACGCCCCCAGCTACATAGGTGAAGAAAATGATGCCAACCCAGATTATGATGGTTATGAAGACGTCACTGATTTTTACTTCAAACTGTTGGATGACTATAATAGATATGGAATTGCTATTGATCGCAATTATGAACTTTTTCCTGATAATAAACTGGGTGTATTTGAATATAAAGATTTTGGAAAACTTAAATATCACTTAGTTAATAATCGCTATGATAAAAAAGTTTTACTATTTAATAAAGTAAAAACAATTGATCTAAATAAACATGATAGTGGAGAAAAACCTCTATCAGAGGAGGAAAAGCTAAAAAGAAATTTAATCAAAAAAATACCAAATAAAAAACTTCAAGTTGCAATAATGGATCCAGATGTTTATTATGACGATGAACTTTTTAAACTTACAATAGACCATGAATTAAAGCAAGAATATCTGATAGAAAAATTTAATCATCGTATGTCTCACTATGGATTAGATGATTTCTTAAGAATAAAATTTAATTAATCAATATTTCTTTAATCACCAACAACTTATCTATTATTCAAAAAATGAGACAAGTCTAGTCATGTCTGGTAAACAGGATATGAGTCATCACTATTGTTTGGTGTCATGAGACAGTCATACGTTTTTTTTCATCCAATCAAAGACTTCACATTTTCACTTAATAATTGTGAAACTTTTCATTGAAAGCAATTTCATTTGTGAAATTTTGTTTTATTAAGATGCTCTCTCTGTAGAGTAGTTATAATAGGATGATTTGAGTTTCCAACTCACAAGTACTTTTCCCCGTCATTTTCCCGCGAGCCCGCAGGGCGAGCATTAAAGTTGTCAAATTTCCCCCTGTCAAAATGACACAAAAGTACAAAAAAAAATAACAGGAAAATAACAGAGATTTGGAAATTAATTTAGAAAAGTACAAAAATTTTTGGTTATTTTCCGTCATTTGTTTTTTGAATTTAATGAGAGAAATAAACGGTTGGAAGACAGGGGATAATTGGTGAAAAAAAATTTTTTAAATTTTGAAATGACAGGGTACTAATTTTCTGATTAAGTCTGTCATTTTTATTTTGGGGGTTGATGACAAGGTTAATCGGGAAAATGACAGGGAAAAGTACTTGTGAGTTGGAACTCAAAGCATCCTATTATAACTACTTATCTTTTTTGTTAAAACGGGTTACGTTTCATGCTTATAAGACATAGTAAGCCGATAAAATCGTAAGTGCAATACAGACATAACAAAAACTTTAAACACGTGCTCTCTCTGATCTTATGATAATTTGGTTCTGACCTTCACGTGCGAAAAAACGTGACAGAAAGGTTTTGTAAACGCGTGTTCCGGGTCATGGTAGCGCAGAATCTGGGGATGAAAATCGACACGATGCTCTCAATCTCTGTGAACACTTCGAAAAACAACGTACCATTGTCCAAATGTTATGTTTTGAGACGAAAAATTTGCAAAGATTAATGGATTATACGGTGGTAGACCCACACTAAAAGATGTCGAGCGTTTTCGGAATGGGTCGTTCCACGAATTGTCGTTTGAAAGCGTTGATAACTTTGAAAGAAGTGAATACATCAGACGTTGAAACAAGGAAGAATGTTCATGAGCAGAACTTCGATGATGAGGTAAAAAACAACAAGCAAATCGTCGTTAATTTACCTCTCCCGTTCAACGGAGAGGAAATGTACGAGCAGACGGTGATTTAAATAAAAGAAGGATTTACGATTTAAGCGAGCTATTTTGTGCCCCACAAGTTCGGTACAATAATGAGCGTACACTTTATTTTAGACAATGATTCAAATGACACACCATACACAGGATCCAGAGGAGATGTGTTTATGAGAATATCAAAAACCGTTGAACACCTCTGAAAAAATGGGTTATTTTAATCGCGGCGGCGTTACAGTTTCGTTACACATTCTATAAACCCACTAACCTGTACACCGCAACAGACTGATGATGACGGAAATGACGTAGTAAAGTAAATTTGTTCAACATTAGAGCAATAAAAGGAGATGGTAAACCTATACGACTTTTACCTCATGCCAAAATGCTGCTCGTTTCAATAAAGTTTTTTTCGTTCGCTGAGTAGATTATGCTCTGGAACGTTCTACATTTTCACTGAGTAAATGTGATTTTTACCTGCATGTTTTACACTGAGAGATCATGACACACATATCGATTTACTGTGGTTATTAGCAGGAAGGAGCGTTGCGTGACGACACTAAAAAACGACTGTGTAGCACACTCTTTTGAAGCGTGATCGTGAAGCTTTTTATTACGCCTAAATAAGGGTTCCAATTTTCTCCAAAGTGCCTTCTAGATCTGAATAACTAAGCGATTTTCTTTAGTCCATGAATGTAATGTTTTTGTGCAATGCTGTATCACGTTAAGCCCAACTCATTAGTTTTGTTTGGAGAATCTTAAATTATTACGGGTAGTGATTTACAGGTCGTGTGTACTGTTGCAATAAAACGTAATACTGAGTAGAGCGGAGGTACAAGGCAACTGTGATATCATCACGACTGAGCCATTCTTCGGTGGTCCCAACAATCTTACCTCTTGGACCTCTTGCGTCTTTGCCTGTGCGTTTTGCAACTCAGTACTGGGAAGCCATTACACAAGCGAAACCTCCTTAAGACATCGAAGACTGTTGACATGTGCACAACAAATCTCCAGTCTTGGAAGATCTTAACTTCACTTAAAACTCTGTTGCCTTCGCATAGATCTCTAAGATCTTTAAAACTCCCTCCGCAGCTGATGTTTTGATTCTCGAATTAGCAGCGGTCTGTTGCTTTTGCGTTTCCGGTCTCATTCACTTCCGTCACCGAGAAATGCGGTTCACAACGAACTAAGTCACGTGGTACAAGTATCCTCCCTTATCCTTTTTTTACTCGCCACTACGCGCTTCGGGTGCCCTTCGGGCGACGGTCTTCCGTCACCCTTCGGACGACCTGCTGTGCACCAACGAGGATATAGCTTGCGGTTATTGATTTTCAAAATACCGAACAACAAAGTCGATCTGGATCAGTTACAAAGCAAAGAAATCCTTTACAGTAGATTCATAAAGATCCCATTGGGCTAATTAATCGCGCTAAGCGACAGCTATAAAGTGGGGGGGCCCCCCACTATAAACATTTTTCGGGGTGAGACTTTAAATAAGTAATTCATTTATTCACAAGCAACTCCTCTGGACCCTGTGCATCAGTAGGTCGAAAGCATAATTCAACTTTTTCACATGCTGTAGCCCAAGCTTTTTTGACCCCTAAAAGAGACTATGTTACTGAAAAAACAGACAATACACATATTTTTATATTTTTGCACGTGCAACCCTAAACGAGATCTTCACAGCTAAATATAATAGCGTTTTGCCCAGAACATCGTAAGTGAGACCAAAATCCGAAATTTACACCCCTAAGCAAGACGATGAGCATCCCCAGCCCTTTTATATGCAGAGCCCCCCCTCCGAATGATGAACGCTCGCGCTCTATTCGCCTCATCACTGCTTATCTTATCTACAAACACGCGAGACTCAACGCTACTTAGAGCGTTCTTGTGTTATATTGTTTATATCTAGGGCATTTTGTGGCTTGACTAAGAAAATACTGACAGACTTAAGACTAGAAATAGAAGAATACTAAAACAGTATCAGCAACGGTGTCACCTCACATATAATTATTACTTGAGAAAAATACAAAAAAAAGGTTTCTGGGCAAAAGTCACCAAGTCAAAGGATAAATGCCATTGCTAGTCCTTTGAAGTTTGAAATTTTGATTTCAGTGAAACAATCTTGCTGGATATGAATAAAACTAACTTGGACAAATATGTCCCTCTGAATTTGGACAAACCATTTCCACTCCTTGGTAAAGGGCCACTTAGCTAAAAAGTAAGCTTAACATCTATCACACAATAAAAAAAAAGCCAAAGTTTAAGGTCAGAAATGACAATTTATATCACTTGACAGTGGCGGATCCAGGGGAGTGACCCAGGGGCCCACCCCCCCTTATTTTTAGACCAAACTGAGGCCTGAAGGGCTGAAATGTTTTCTTGACACTGGGCCCCCATTTTCTCAGGGTCTGGATGACCAGCCCCCCCCCCTCCCATTCTGACGGTCTGGATCCGTCACTGCTTCATATCAAGGGTAGATTAAGAAAAGGGGTGTGAATCTCGGGGATCTGTGCCCTCCCCTTCTCACACCAAATATCCAGTTTTTACCCCAGGTGGTAACTTTGTATCAGGGGTGAGGCAGGGTTGTCAAAAGAAGCCGGCTGCCGGCAAAAATTGCCGCTTACTTGGTTAATATTGGCCGGCTACTCTGCTTGGCATTTCTTTATGGATGGCATTTTTTAAATAAAACATCACTGGACTGGCCGCTTACTTTGACAACTCAGCCGTCTACTTCAAAACTTTCTGACAACCCTGTGCAGTATAGCAAAAATCCACTCCTCCTATATTCACATTCTTACATTGCTAGTCTGTACCTTATTGAGAGATTTGTTGTTATTAAAATGTACTTGAAATAAAAACTTTCAAAAAATTTTTACCTGAAGTACTTCATTAGTCCTAATATTGATTGAAATTTATTACTAAGAATAATGTACTTTAGTCAAACACATACCTTGTAAAAGCCTTTGAAGTTCAAGGGTTAGCACTAAAAACGGTTACCATGCTGTCAAACTATAAAAGCTCAAAATGCCAGCAGTATTTTGGAATGTAAACTTAGTCATCACCAGTCAAGCTAGGGATGATGACACAGGAGAAAGAAAGCCACAAAGTTTCTACCATTTTTACAGCTTGCAGAGTGTCTCATATGTGACTTGCTTTCAGTCCTTGTGAAAAAATGACACTTCAGAAATATTTGTGATGTTCAAAGTTTTCATGGTCCACCCATTAAAGCTAAGTTGTTTCATTTGCATTATTATTCATTCAAAATATTTCCCCAATTCGGATTGGCTAAAAGCAAATGCATAATTCATCATAACCAGTTACTGATGAACAAATTTGGAAGAATTCTGTGTTTACCGAGAAAATGATGTCAAAAATGCAGTTTTCTACAGGTTGATGAACCGTTAACAGAGAAGACCTGGGGCGAGGTTGAGTTGTTTTGGTTGTGAAAACAAAAATGGCTGACACTTCACTCGTTTCAAGAGTACAAACTACAGCTGGAACAAGGCGAAGTAATAGCTAAAAACATAGCAAAAACAGCAAGAAGACAACTCGGAGGGCGACATCTGCTTTTTGGAGAATATTTGCAGAGCTGGACAAACCTAAACGTACATTATCGAAGATGAACTTAACAACGGTGGATCGTTGGAGGTAAGCATGTTTTAGTTATGTTTTTAAACTAGAAATTATTTTGAATGAATAATAGAACAATTATTAAATTCGGCTTTCGTATCATGTGAAGAATTATGGAGACCTCGGAGGGTAATATCTGCCTTGGCCTACGGCCTCGACTGATAACACCCTCCTTGATCTCCATAATTCTTCATAAGATACTCAGCCTCATTCATTAACTGTTAAATATGTATACTTGGCTGTGGTTCAACATTACATGATCATTCTACCTAAACTAATATTAAATATAATGAGTACTTATACATTGCTGGCCACAAATGACCCACTGTTAGTTCATCAGTTTTGTTATTAATTGGAAAAAACCCTGATTTGATCAGTGATGTTACATTGTTAGCAGCAAAGAAGAAAACAACACCATGATACTGATGACAAAAGCTGCAACTCTGCTGGTTGTTGGTATTCCAGAGGTGGGGACAACTGTGCTGGTTGTTGGTATTCCAGTTGAGTTGGGAAGCAGGTTTCCACTGTTACAATTGTCCTCAGTGCAGCACTTTCCCTTGCAAAAACCACTTAATCCAGAAGTACCACGAGAACAAGGTCCAAATAGGCCATTCTCATAATTGGGACACGTACTATCCTCTAGACAGCCTTTTGAGAATCCTTTTGTTTCTTGTGTACTGTCACTGGCGTTAACCAGATCAACAACAGCTTGAAAACAACTTTCGTTACTACCACAGGTTATTGCTACTATTTGGTTTTGGCAATCCTCGTAGGATATTTCGCTCTGACACTGGGAACATTGTAAGAACGAACCTGAAAGACAGCAATAATCGCTGGTATGCACTGTTGTAAAGTGTTTAACACCAGTTGGTGTAACAATAATTATTATTTTTATTCACTGCACTCACTATCTGTCTTCTTATTGGCTAAGACCCTACAGTTAATTATGGAATTCCACACAACCTAAGGAGTGGCGAATGGTACCTCGAAAAATGAGGGTCTCGGAAAATTTTGGCAGGATCTTGAAATCTCGGAAGCGTTTTTGACAAGTCTCAAAGTCTCGTTTTTGTATGGTTTGTTTTTACTTTTTTCGAGTCTCGAAACTTTTTACCAAAGAGTCTCAGGCTCGGATTTCTAACTAGGATCTCGGCGTCTCGGCGAGTCTCGGATTTTGCTATTCGCCACCCCTAACCTACAGATTAGTTAGTTACATGTATCTGCTAGTGCAGATTAGAGACTAATCTGTAGGTTACACACACAATGCATGATTTCCAAGAGCAAATGTCACTCTGTGTTCCATGCAATGCTGTTTTGTGTCCATATTTTCTTAAAAACAATGTATAATAAGACAATAATTATTAGATTCAGTTGTTGTGATATCCGAAATAATCACAGTCTCAGTAAGAAGGCTCGGCTGATAACACTTACCTCTGATTACTCTGGATATCAGAAAAACTTAATCCAATATTGTTTATTGTGATATAGCAGGCATTTTCAGGCTTGGTGAATTTTCCTTTTTTTCAGTTTATTTCCCTATTTCAAGCAGACGCTGATATTTGTTTTCGCTACGAATTAGGTTCGGCACATGTAAAGTTCCACCATCTGAATCAACACTCGGCCTTAGGCCCGGTTCAAAGGTCGAACTTTAAATGTGCCGAACGTTAAAACCTGCATAGTTTTCCGTAGTTGCACATGAAAAGTATACAAGCTTGAGTAAACGTAATCCCTTAGGCCCGCTTCAACTGCCATGCTAAAACAAGGCTTGGTTTTAGACGTCGAATTTGACTCAGTAAAATAGAAACGAGCTCATAAATAGGAGAAAACACCGATTAAGAGGTAGAACAACTGAGAAACACACTCGAGATAAAATGGCTTTGTTTTATGCATGATTTAATCGAATTACTTAACTTACCTATGGCCCATAAAGAACAGAATGTCATAAAACCCACAAATACAGCCTCTTTCATAATGTATTTTTCTTCAATGAACCGAGTTCTTCACTTGCACTGCACACTTCTTTCCTTGTCTAAAGTTCGTCGAACGTTCGTGACAGTGTATTCGCAAATGGGAGTGGCCTGGGTTTTGATGTGTGACGTGACGCAGCATTGACGTACAACCTGACCACCCTGGTCCCATTGAAAAAGGGCAATCACTACATTTTCATTTTAAGTTGAAAGCAAAAAAGTGCGTTGACTTCAAAGGTTTATAAAAGTTTATGGACGCCAAAAGATCTTCAATATTTATTTTGACCCTTCCGTTTTGATGTCGCATGATCTCCATGGTTACCAATCGTTTTTTTTTTTCCTGTGTACATTTGTCGAAAGGCCCTTGGACACCTTATGAAGTTTACACAACGTAGTATTCCTTATTGTTTTGGATTAGCCGGTTAAGCACTGCGTTTTACAGATTAGGGTTAAGCACTACCTTTACTGATTAGGGTTAAGCACTGCCTTTACTGATAAGGGTTAAGCACTTCCTTTACTGATTAGGGTTAAGCACTGTTTCGAAACTGGTTAGGTGGGGTCGACGCTATGTGTACTTTAATCTACCTTCTGTAAACTTCATAAGGTGTCCAAGGGCCTTTCGGCGGATGTTAACGAGTGCTGACCTTTTAAAACGAAGTGACTAAGTTTTTGTCCGTACAAGCTCAATCAAGCGCCTCTCAGTTACGATTGAAAAACTTAAGGTTTCGTGAATTTTTAAAACAGCTCATGAAGTGGTATTTTTTAAGGGACATAAACGAGTGGTGTGTGACATTAAGTGAAGTTCCAATTCGTGGAAAGTCATTGGACAGCAGCAGGCAGCTTATTTACCTATGATGACCTAGGATGGACGTTGGCCCTCCAAGTCGACAAACTACATGTACTAAGTATAAGGATATAAAGAACAAAGTCCCCCCCAAAAAATAATTTAAGCATGGCCAACAAGACCAACTCCGCAACTCCGGCGGTTACATAAAACGAGGTTCGACCTACTCATATTTAATAGAAATCATGGCGTGAAGTTTTCCAGAAGAAGCTAGAAGAGTATGAAAATCCCAGAAACCAGAAGCCGATGGAAAAAATCCAAGGAGTTTTCAGGCCCCTGGAGGAAAACTTGTTAAAATCGACTGTCAATCGGCAATTTTGACTACGCCACATTTGTCTGCCGAATGCCAAAATTGCGGAAACTAATGTTGTATTGCGTTGTGGTTTGGGCATCCTTCAGTATCTTTTCAATCTATTGTATTACGTCATTGGTGATTACACCCATCCTCAATGAGAAGAAGCTACCGAAAGAAAAAAAAGAAAAATTCACGATACCAAAACTTCCATTATTTGATGTGTATTTTTAGAAACAATAAAAGAACACTTATTGTTTGGAAAATAAAACTGTAACAACTTAGCTACAAGCATAGGGACCCGGAGTCTTTTCCTTCAGTACCAACACCCGGTATCAGTAGCCTGTATACATCCGCCCCCACCTCTCACAGGCTAGGTGTCAGTAGAGATGCGTTCTTTTTTACACGTACCAGTCACACATTTTGGTTTTTTGACGCTCTCTCTTTCCACTCTGTTGGCTCAGATGCCGGGGGAGGGTACTCCCCCGAGGGGGTACTCCCATACATTACCTATACGGGTATGTGCCGCCCAACGGGGTTGTGATTTTGAAGTCAGAGGCGTTTTCTAGAACGGGGTATAATATTTAAGATGGGAAATAAAAAAAATTGTGCATCACAGCTTTATCTCCTGCTTAAAATTGTACCTGATTATGAAGAAGCATTTATTTGATGTATAAGTCGAACAAATAAAAGGGGTGGCGAATGGTACCTCGAAAAACGTGGGTCTCGGAAAATTTTGGCAGGATCTCGAAATCTCGGAAGCGTTTTTGAAAAGTCTCGAAGTCTCGTTTTTGCATGGTTTGTTTTTACTTTTTTTGAGTCTCGAAACTTTTTACCAAAGAGTCTCGGGCTCGGATTTCTAACTAGGATCTCGGCGTCTCGGCGAGTCTCGGATTTTACCATTCGCCACCCCTATTAGAAATAAAGAAATATTTTCCTAAAAAACAGGGCTATTTCAATTTACAAACTTTCTATAACGGAGTATAAAAAATTGGCCGATTTCTAGATCGGGGTATCAGTTTTAGGGCGAATTCTAGAACGGTATCAATTTTAGGGGATATTTGTTTTAGAACGGGGTGCCAATTTGGAGTCCCGGGCAGCACATACCCACCCAGATGAATTTGAAGGCTCTAAAGAGTCGATAAACGTTCTGCTCCTGTAACTGATAATTCATATTTAAAAGACAGTACATCTACAGCAGTTAAAAGGAATGCAAAGTTCTAAAAGGTATGAGAAAGTGGTAACTTTTCTCTCAAAACTGGTATAAAAAGGATAATGGGTTGGACATCCGGTTGAAGCCTCCAATCATACCTGTATAAAACTTTGTTGAGTACCCCTCCACCCCGGGGTTCAGATCTGAACCAATGCTTAACTTGAGCCGGAGCGACCTACTTCAAGGCGTCTTATAACCACAACAACTTTAAAAGGATGACTGTTACGGCGTGCGATGATTATCCTAAATATATAAGAATTTTTTATGGCAAAAGGAGGTATCTGTACGGTTTTCTTTCCCTCATTTTACAAAAACCGTGTTACAAAGTGATTTTATTTTAGTATCAAAAAAAGACTGAAATCTTGTTTCAGTACAGAACGGAAGTAGAAGTAAGACAAAAACTATATACATTCAGTACGCAAAAGTTATAATTGCAACGCGTATGTGCACAATTCACCACTATACTCGTCGCAAGCAATAGTACAAACTTTAAATAGAATGTATCGTTACATTACGTTGTTCGTGGACTGTGTGGAAAGTAAGACACTTCTCTGACTGACCTGGCTAAAAAACGTTTTTCAGGACTGGCGTTTTCCTGGGACCAGACTACATGTACAATTTACAATGAACAGTTGAAGTGATTCTAACATTTTTTTAAATTTTCTAATACTTGTATGACTGAGCACAGGGTATTTGGTTATCGCCTGAGACAATCAAGAAAACATGATTGAAGCCTGTCAATGAAAAACATTGACTGGGTCGAACATGACTAATGAGTCATTGTCCATAGAACAAAAAACTCCAGTTCCTTGGGAAAATGGCTCTCCTGGTTGTACATTCAGTTATGTGAAGTACATGACAATGCAGCTAAGTTAGTTGGAAAAAGCAACGACCACTAACAGTCTGATCTCTAAAATATTCCACTGTTTTTTGTAATACTGCACTGAAATGCTTTCATTGATGATCTCAGTCAGGTGAACATCAGATTTTCCACCAGCTACCAGTATCAGCCTATCCCACAGTCAGCCCTCACTAGGTATGTGATAGTTGCTGCAGTGAAGCAGGAATTTCTATGATCAGTTGGTGTTCCTGTTGTGAAGACATTTATTTTCATCTGACAACGTCTGGTCTATAACCAACATTCTCATCCCAGCCCTTCCTGCATGTTTTCAAAATCCATTCATGTTCATCATCATCTAACAATGAGCAAATGAATTACAACTGAGTACATGCATTAACTATCACTGAGCACAATAACAACTGGGAAACTTTATGAGGTTTAGGTGGTCACGTACTGCTGGGACCAAGGAACCCTTAGTCTACACCACACCATATTCACCTGCATATTGCAACTCTATTCTACACATGGTACCAAAAATTCCTATTCCTACACCTTTTTATGACCAATTTCAAGTCTTACAGTTCTCCCGTACTGTAAATGGTAATTTAGCCAACCCCACCCCATTGCCCAGGGAACAAAATTCACTTTTGTAGTATTATATGTATCTACGGCCAGCCTTCTAAATACTTGGAAGCAAAAAAAGGTAGATGAAGGTTGGGAGGTAGGGTGGGACATATTAGGATGAAAGTACAAAATTTGGTAAGAAGGGAGAGCCTGTTTCTCACAAAATCTTTCTTGCCATTCTTGACTCATCCGTTTTGCACTAACGTTTTATAACTGTGCCTTGCTCTTCTTATTGTATTTACAAATTCTAGTGCCAGTAAAATGTGCCTAGAGCAAGCTGAGAGCTACTAAAAAAACTGAACACTTGGCAACCAAAATACTTCTGCACTGTAGGGTATGGTCCTAAGATAAACATTCTAATTTTTGTTGTGTACATGCATGTACCTGCATTTCTGAGGAATTTGTGTTCATAATCAACAATAACTCTGGAAACAGGGTTGTAGAAGCCATCACCACAGTCATAACAACCTTCAGGAATCTCACGAGGAGGAATACGGTTTGTGAGTTGAGAGCGACCTGCAGAAAAAGACAAGTTTACTTCAAGAAACTGATTAAGCATTGTTTGTTTCTTTTGCTGGCCATATCGTCGCAGTGGTCATATTAACAAGGTTGCTGAATAAGGATTGACAGTTCAGACATAATTTTGGGCAAAAATGGTCAAAATCATCAGGTGGTCTGGCAGCTGACTTTCCAAGTAAATTCATAACTACATTGAAGATTTTTAAAAGTCCATACTTGGGATAGAGCGATTTTCGTATGACCCTGAAAAATGGTTTCGGTACAGTGTTCGTTATTTGTTTCATCAGCCAATACGTGAAAAGATCAAAACATGGACTCTTCGTTTTCCAGCCAAAGAAAACCCTAATATGGAGAAGGCATTGTTCGATTGACCAATCGTGTTGCAGTATGACGTCAAAGCAATTTCTAGAAAGTTCTTCGGGCATGAAGTTTGTTTACCCAAGCGTTCGCTTAGCCAACCAAAAGCCAGGTTACACCAATACACCAATCAAATCGCTCTATTTCCGTTCGTTTGTTGTTTCTGTTTTGTTCGCACGTTTTCATTTCAAGGTCATACGAAAATCGCTCTATACACTGTAATCAATACGACCAGAAACAGTGGCAAAACAGGTGCCCTATCTTATATCAATTTTGCTTATAGTTATGAAACTCAAACTATTAATTATGGCGTGACGGAAAAAGGATTATAAACTGTACCTGCAGGCTTAAGTCCATGACATATCTCAGTATAGAATCGCCTGTCATAACCATCACAATATTCCCAGTCCTCTGAATCATACTCTAAACCATCTGTAAATGTGTATTTTCCCTGCCAAAGTGAAAGAAAATTGTACATTGTATGTGAGATATGGAGACTTCCCATATTACAATGCTTTCCCCAATAAATCATCTTTTGGTCTCACCCTTTACAAGAGAGTAAGCCTTAGAAGACTGTGACAGTGGAAAAAAGGTAATTTTCTTATCTTTTAATCTATTTGTGTTGAACTGTTAACCAACCAGGTAATTTTCTTATCTTTTGATTTAATTGTGTTGAACTGCTACCCAACCAGACAGTCTTTAATGGAGAAACATGTTTGTACCAAACATGCGGCAACTGATGGTAAAGCAAGTTAGACAGTGCGAGATCTTTTTGAATTTTAGGAGTCAACTTACCTCTACTGCTAGTCCTTTTTCCCATTTCCCAACATACTTGCTTCCATTTGAGAAGAATAATGTTCCTTCACCATGAAACCTTCAATAAGCGTTTAGAAGTGACAATTAAAAATACTATTGTGATAAGTATAAAGAGGATCATGTTATCTTTATAGTTAGTACTTTAGTTTTATTACAACAACTCTATGCTCATTATGTGGAACTGACAGTGCTTAAAATACTCATGATAACTGAATGACAGTTAGATGAAATTTAATGAGGTAAGATTTGACCTTTCTCCACGATACCAGCCAAAAGACTAGGGTATATTAATTTAAATCGGCCTGCTTGTTTTATAATTTTACAAAGACTCATTATAGGCTATGCACTTTTTTAAGGGAAAAAGGGATTCAAATCTACTGATGCTCATGTGTTACTACCAATATGTTGAAGATACAATCTTTTTTCAGGTTAAGAGTGTATTCAGCCTTGTTTGATTCAGAATTCTCTTTGTTTCCCACCCCTTAAAATAATCTTCGCAAGAGACAATGAAAATTCTGGTTTGACTTGAGAATGGATTTTATCCACAAATAAATATATACTGGCTCAACTCAAGTGCCTTTAACTTTCATTTTCTCATCACTTCAGGTAGAATATAACCAAATGAAATGTTGTCAGTTTGTCAAACAATAGATGGACTTTCATCACTACAGTGTAGGTGTTAAAATTATTTTCCAGTATTGATAACCCATAAAAAAAAAAACATCACCCAAAAAGGAAAAAAATTGGTTAGTTGCGTTTGTTTATAAAACCATCCTGAGGTTACTTTTAGACTCGTGCATTAAATCACGTACTAACGATCAAATGACGGCAAACAGACACAATTTGTGACGTCACTGTATCCAATCCTTTCACGTCAGTCAGTTCTAGTAGACTCTTATAGCTTCCGATTCCTCCGTCAATGAGATCAAGAACAACTATATTTATCTAAAAGCTGTATATTTTGAAGCTTCGGTTAGCTTAAAGAGAAATTAACCTTGCACGAATTGCTCTATACCTTTATTCATACGAAGTTTGACTAGCTAGCTACAAAAGGCTGACTACAAAAGATCGTACATGTCGCTTAAAATATGCTACCATTATTTTTCGTTTATTTCTCACATTACACATAATTTCTATACATTAAGCAACAAAACGCATTTGCTTACATTCCATCCTTCATTTCACCGACATATTTTGTTTCAAGTGACGGTGGAAAGTGGTACTCGGCTTGTCCTTCCATTCTATTAACAACGAAAACAGACGATGCAATAATCAAAACCTTGCATGCGACTAACTCAGACTGAATGCTCTTCTCACCGTCCATTTTTTAAATCTCCCTCGTGACTGCTTCCCGTGTATTCCATTTTGTATGAAGAGAGCTATTGCTCCAGGGTCTCCAGTTCTACTAAATTCAAAATGGCGGAATGTTACAGTGTACGTTACTATGACAACATTTCGAGTCCTTGAGGTTTTATTTCAGCGGTATTGCACATCATCATAATGAAAATTCTAATATTGGTACTCGCGGTCCATTTTTGCACTTTCCGGGTCGATTACGCATGTAAATCAGGCGAGTTTTCCATTTTCGGCTGGTTCTTTTGAATAATTTTCGTTTCTCCGATTGCCGGCTATCTTGAAAGATCTCTTTTTTACAAGGGTCAACTCGCTTGGATTCAATATGGCGGACATGTCCATGGTAGAGATTTTAAAAACTTGGCACGAAGGTGTTTCACTTATGGAAAAAGGAAATTTTCAGGACGCTCTAATGAATTTTATTGCGCTGGAGGGAAGGACTGACTCGTCGCAAACTTTAATCACTTCAGGAAGAAATCTTTTCAACATTGGTCAGACATACCGAGCGCTTGGAAACCTTGACAGGGCTGCAAAGGTATTGAACTGTCTATGACAGTCATTTCGTGACTTTTTGGTGGAATACTTATATAGAACCTTTGATCATGTCACGATATTTTGATTTCAATAGTCTCCGTTTAAAAAGTTAAGCTTATATCTTTGTAGCCTGATGGGTTCTATTTACTCCCTTGGAGTTGGAAACAAAATGCAAGAATGAATAGAAAGTTTTAATAACTTTTTGTAACCATTTTTGTTGTGGTATGACTGTTTATTTGCGAACGAGAAGGGTTATGCCTACCCGCACTTAAGAAACAAATAAATATATAATAAACAAAGAGATAATGATTAAAATAAATTTTAAAAAAATAGGTAGTAAATTCCATCATGTTTATTTTGTATTTTTATATTAGTGATCTGCATTTAAGGTTTTTGTATAACTTAAATTTAAGGAAAGTAAAGATTATTCTTGTTGTTGTTGTTGTTTGAAATAGCAACTTTTTCCAATATGTTTTGAAATTAAATGTGGAAACGATACGTTGAAACATTATATTTTCTATTTTAATAAGCATTTTAAATCTTTTATGCTCTCTGTGAATTTTGTAATAAATTCCAGGCATTTGAAGAGTCAGTGGATAAGGATAAGATGCTTGCAGTTGGTCATTTTATGCTGGGGAATGTCAGTCTAGCTTTGAACAGGTAATTTATTTGCCAGTGCAATTATTATTATACATTGCTGTGATCTGCTGTTTACAATGTGTTTTAGGGATCATTATCATCATTAATCATCACCATCATATCTCTGTCCAGCCCCCTCCCTCCTGGTTTGTGCTGCTGTTCTGGCCATACAGGTGTACTCTAGCTTGTTTATTTTAGGGCCCTTTATACTTTCATGACTAAAGCCCTGCAGGGAAAAGGTCCTCAGTGGCTCTTGGGCTCATGTCAAATTCAGCCTTTGCTTTACAAGCAAATCATGAAGCTATATGGAAGGAGAATGTCGCAGTTTATATGAGGTCACTCTCTCATTTGGTCAGATCAAATGAAGTTCAAGCATAGAAACTGTACCTTGCTGTGAAAGCATTTGAGGAGAAGAAAAGCCTTTTTATGTGCACCGGTTAACAAATAACTACTTTCCCATCGTTTCATACTGTAACAGTACCATGGAATCTCTGTAGATGCAGGCACATTATGAGCTCTGATTTTGGTGTATTCTCAATTTTTTGTTACAAAGAAAAACAGTTTCACATATTCCATGACAATTGAACCACACCTTTAAGTGATTATATATAACTTGCTATTGTGTGACTTAAATTTTCCTCTTATGTCTAGGAATGAAGATGCATTGGAGAGCTTCAGTAATGCTAATTTCTATCTTCGTGGTAACAAACTGATTAATTACCAGCAACTGGGGTTGAAATACAAACTATACTTGTGTGAGGTAAAATAATACACAGTTGTCCCTTGGAATGAATGTACATTATACTGTCAGGCAACTTGTTTTCAGGATCTTTCATCTTTCGGTTCTTACAGCTTTAGCTTCTTACATATATGACTCAATACTTTCCTCATGATACATGTAGCAATTTTCCTTGCTTCTCTTAAAGAATATTTAAGAAGTCTGAGGAGGTAAAAAAAAGTTACAATAACTAAGTGATTTCTTGTCTGTTTATTTGTCAAGAGCTATGGTCTGTGAGAATATACAGTCATGTAGACTGTGGAAAGTAAATTATTTGCATTTTTTTTTTTCTGTTTCTCGTGCGCAACTTTGTAGGAAACTTTATTAGAAATGGACATAAAAAACTTTCATTGTTCTTGTAATAAGCAAATAGACAACAGTTTTCCATTGTCCATACTCTTATAGAAATGATGTCAAAATCTTCAAAACTTTGTGATGAAGTTTAATAATATTTGTCCTAGTTGAACACTTTAAGCCCTTGCATGAAACCTTTTTTGTCAGATTTTGGCCAACAGAGCCATCTCACATGCCAGGCTAGGTCACGTCCAGGAAGCCAGAGATGATTTTTTGAATGCACTACAGGCTAAGGTGGAGGCGCGGCATTGTATTATTGAAGATTCTCTTCTGTGTTGGCAGGTAAACTGTAGACATTTTTTAAAATTGTTTCGAAAACTGTAAAATTGTAGTTTTAAACAAAGGTGTTTGAAAGGAATTTTGCAGGTGCAAATAAAGAGAAGCAAAGAACTTAGAGATAGAAAGGATTATTCGGCTTAAAAACAAGACCAAATTTCCAATTTGACCCTTTTATACTTCTCAGTAGTGGCTGGAAACAGGTACAATTTAATTCCAAAAATAGCTCAATTTCATTTGCAAGATCCCAAAAAGTAAAATTCTACCTCTCCTCTTGAGCCCCTGGAGTTAGAGAGAGAAGTGGAGCCGAGTAGGAGAGGACACTGGGAATGGGGTTGGGTCACACCCCAGGATTTCTTAGTAAAATACTGGGAAAAATTATTTTAGTGTAAAAGTTATACTAACTCCTGGTTCTTTTTTGTCATGAACAGGCTGGAGAGAATGTAGAACCTTTACAGGTGCCGTCACATGCAGTGTTTCAGCCACCAAGAAAACAAGTTGAAGCCATCAAAGATAATCCCAATTTCTTAGGAAAATCTAAGGTACAGGTCTAAGTTAGAGAAGCAAGCTGACATCTTTTAGTTTTTTAGTATAACTTTGTTCTATTTCTTAGATTTAGATTATGGTCTGGAAGGCTAGGGGATCCTGAGGGCTACTCCCTGTAATGGCCTATTGTTGGTTTTCACATGACGTCACTAAAATTCAAACTAAAAAACTATCGATCCTACCGAGATTTTACTTTCATGATGCATTAGAGCAGCTGAAAACTAATTTTCATACAAATTTTCGCTTCAAAAGGGTTCTTGGTTTTGTGATAGGGGACGCTTGAATTTCTAAGTTTTTGCGTGACGAGATATTTACATGACGGCCAAGAGAGCTGTCATGTAGGTTAAAAAAATGACTTATTTCAGGAAATTTTGCTATTTAAACAGTTCATGTATTAGAAAAAGTATTACTTTAATGTTTATGAGTTTCTCGAGGAATAAATTCACGCTTTTGTAGCAAAACTCGGTAACAGATGTTTCTGTTGGTTTACGTCCGCCATGTTGGAGCTCATCCAGGTGAGCACCAGCATGGCGTCTCCATACAAAAATCTCTATAAATTTGGGTAAAACATTTCTTCGGATATCTCGTATATGAAATAATCCTCTGACTTGAATCTTGGCGAGGCCTCTTTGTATATGTACCTCCTTTCATTTCCCAGATTCTGGACTTTATCTATTGGACGGTTTTGATTTTGATTTTGATTTTGATCTATTTTGAATGGCGTGACACTGAAAACCAGCAATATGGGGAAACTCCGCCTCAAAGGGGTGGCTTTTTCAGGCTTCTGGCCGGTATATGAAAGAGTAGGGATTTGTGTTGGAGCGTACGAAAAAAGAAGGGAAATCTATCATTTTGGTTGGTACAAAGGCCCAAAAGGGCTAACAGATGCATTTCATGGCTGTGAAAGAGAGAAGAAAACTTCCTGATTTAGTGATTTAATCAATCATATTAAAAAGAAGGCGCATTTACAGCAGTTATAATGGAGGCAAGCTTCTAAACTAGGTAACTATGTGAAAGGGGTACCATTTGTCAGTAGAGGATTTATGAAAGGGGTACAAGAATGATTTACTTGTATAATAGTAAGGGGTTGGACCCCCCCTCCCCCCCGCCCCTGGGAAAGAGTAAGAAGAAAAAAGAAGAAAAAGAAGGGCAAAGAGAGGCATGTTTATTTTCTTGTTCTTTCAGGTTGTTGCTGCCCATGAACCTTCTAAGTTTCCTGAAACAAGGAGCAAGGTAAATACTGTCACGCAACAGATTGATGCACATCATGAATGATAATTTTTTGCACAGCGCTCGGGTAATTGTCCCAACTTTCTAGTGTCTTGTTGAGTTTATTTTAGTAGTAGGAGGAACTGTGCTTTTTAAGTTTTTTTTTCTTTTCATACAGACACCCCCAAAAGAATCACAATACGAACTGTTTTAAGCGACACTTTTTTATCAATTTTAATTAAAACCTTCAGGTAATTTTGATGTTATTTCCTTTCTTTAGCCCCCTGCCTCTCCGTCTTCCCCCAGAAAAGGTGAAGATGAACAACCTACGGAAGAACAATCTCCAACGGCAGATGGAAAAGTAAGTTTGCAAATTATCGCTTACACTGATTTTGCATTTACTTTTGGAGAGGGAATAGCCTCTCAGTTCTATGTGCTCCCTGGCGAAATACAGTGTGAGCTGTTTGCAGGGCAAAGACAATACATTCTTTTCAGTTACTTTAATACCGGAAGTAAAAATTGATGCAGTCCCAGGGATTGAACTCTTACCCTTCGCTCTTCAGGCCAGCGCTCGATCAAAGGAGCTGACCCTACTGCAGTTTAAATTACATGTCTTGTTTAATCTGCCTGTGCTTCATAAGTGAAACCCCGGTTGGGGGGGGGGGGGGGCAATCAAGGTAAGTTCGGGTAGAGGTGTGCCGCCGGGCCCTTAAAACCCTGACCCTGATTGCTCATTTTGTTATGCTGTTTAAGACAAGAGACCTTATATTATGACCGTGATTCGTTACGTTTGGCACACAGAATTAAGTAATTTTTCAGGGTGAAATCATGGAATTAGATTTTTTGGAAAATATTTTGGGTTCCACAAATCGAGACCGCTCATTTTAAGACTTTAAATAGTGAAATAATTATTGTATAACTCTGTTTAAGACTCAAGAACCTAAAAACCATGCCCAGTTCAGAAGCACATACCTGTCTTGACCAAATAAAGGAGTGCCCCCTCCCCCGTTCGGGAGTAAAACTAGATTGAACGACCGGGAAGTAAATACAGGGTGGCAAAGGGCTGGGTGGGGGGGGGGGGGGGGGGGATACCTATCACGCATCACGGAAAAATGAAATAAAAATTTAACTTCATTAACAAGTATCCCATTATAATTTGATCTGACGAAATTCAGAGGTCGAGGAACGAGAAAAAAGGCAAGAGGTTGGTGCCATCTATTTTTAATGTCTCTGCTTCTAGTTTCATATCATGTTAACCATCACGGAAACGTCAAAGGAAAATCACACGTCACGCGTTGTGATAATAGCAAATCACGCATGACGCTGCTACGCCTAATCACGCCTCACGCGGCAAATTTGGGTCTTATCACGCATCACGCTGATGATTTGTGACCCATCACGCGTCACGGAAAACCCCTTTGCCACCCTGTAGATATTTTGAGGGAATTGATATGTGGGAATTTAAATACAAAACGAGCCGTATCCTGTCTAACGAGTCTAACAGACAGTACATTGTTAGAGTCCATCATTACTTTGAGTGAGATGTTTAATTATGTCTTGTTACAATACTTCTCTGTTGCTCACAGAAGGTAATAGTCTTCGTGTTGTTCTTAGGCGACCGGTAGAAGGGCTTTGATGAACGCTTTACGTGACGGTAACACTCGCAAATCTCTCAAACGTGTCTCCTCTCCATCAGAGCCGCCAAACAAGCCCGTTCCTACCCCCCTAGAACCCCCAAACAGGCCCCTACCGATCCTCCCTGAAAGACCAAGCAGCCCTCGTCGTCCTCCACCTTCACCTCGGTCCCAGCACATGCTGAGAGAGTCTCCAACGCCCATGATGGGTAGTGAATCTCGATCACCGTATTCTCGAAGGCGTGTTGTTAGCGCTCCACCAGGTGGCCCTGTTACAGAGAAACGCTCGTCTGTTGGCCTAACCCCCCCTGATAAGCCGCTACCCCCTGCTCCTAGGAAGAGTCCGCTTCCACGCCGTAAAATATCCGAACCAGTGCAGTTTCGTAAGGGCCGTGACGCCACCGTGACCGTTCAGTTGGTTCTTACACGCTCCATTAAAGTTGATGAAGCGGCTTCTACCCAAGACCTGGTTCGTGCCGCGGCCAGTACTTTTAGGCTTTCTGAGGATTCGTTTGCATTGTGGTAAGGCGATTTATATTTTTGATTAACCCACTTTTCCCCCTTGTAATTAAGAGGAACTGAAGTGTACAATTTTAGCAGTTACTCGTTCTATATATCTTCACATCATGCTGTGACTGAAACTCTTCAGGGGCACCCAACGACAATTTTCGGAAAATATCTGTTCGGAAGACGATTTGAGATCTAGAATTTTCGGAACATTTGTTGTAAAATTTCTTGCTTGCCTGCCTCTCCTAGGATTTTCGAACATCTAACAAATGGTATAATTGCTATTTTTAACGGATTTTTACCCTAAAAAGGTCACCTAAAATTTTCGGGAGCCTTTTTTCTGGCTGGAATTTTCGAAAAGGTAAGTTTTGAACCCTATAAGACCCTATAATTTTTGGATCACTAGACTTTCAGCTAGGAAATCCGAACAGATGAAAACTTTTTAGGGGATAAAAACATGCCTATATCTACTGTTTAAACACTAAAATACGTTTAACAATGCTATGTTTAAGTGGTTTTGAACTATATTCTCGTTGGGTGCCCCTGACTCTTATCTAGCCTGAGCTAAAAACAGCAAAAGGCCCAGCAAACATTTCGCGAATCCACCTCTTATTTTGCCGTGATGACTTGTCACTACCCCCAGGTGATCTGTGATGTCATTGCGGGGGCCTGGGGAAAGAAATTTTAATGCCGTATCCCGTAAACCAACGCGCGCACCAATTCAATTCAATCTGTTCCCGTCAGCTTTGGTTTATGGGATACGGCATTAAAATTTCTTTCCCCAGGCCCCCGCAGTGACGTCACAGATCACCTGGCCAGATCTGGGCAGTGCTGCTGATTGATCGTGCCGCGTGAGAAATTTGCTTCAACCAATCAGGACCATTTCCTAGGTTTGGGTAGTGACGCATCATCAGTATGGAATTTCTGCGCCTTTTCCTCGGTTAATACTCATTTCCATACTCCAAAATGACGTTGACGCATTATGATTCATACACAAAGTAATTCTCTACAAAGGAAGGAACCTCATTGACTATCAGTACTGATTAGGGTTAAGCCCTGGGAATAGTGATTAGGGTTAAGCACTGACTCGATAAACGGTTAGTTTCTATTTGGGGTTAGGGTTGATGCTATATATTTTTGTGTTTAAATCAAACCACTAATTGTCAGCAAATCTTCAGTGGTGCAGTGGTATAGGTAATGGACTGCAGATTCGATTCCTACTCACGCCTTTCCAATTTTTTTCCTTAAAAATTGAAGAGACTTAGACTTTCATGAACATTTTTCAAGCAGAAATTTCAAGAGACAGAAATTTCATGTAGGAAAAGGGAAATGTCTCAGAATGTCTTGTAAGGGGGAAATGTCAGGTTGGAGCGGTATGGAGATGAGTGGTAACCCTGTTCCTCAGACGTCATTTCGCGGGGAAACCAGTGATGGCGTCACAAAATGTTGGCTGTTTTTCCTGGGCTAACTCTTACATTGATGATTATCGAAAATAGAGCGCTGTGATTGGCTAGGAGCTTCGCTTCATCCCGCTATAATCACCACGCGGTGATTCTAACATTGAAGGCTAGCAGTTTTCAAAATGGCAGCCAGATTTGTCAGTAGTGTAGCAGCTGATCCTAAGGTCTCTCCTAATTGGTCGCTGGAAACAATGACATGTCATTCTTCCCATTGTTTTAGTATTGTTTGGGGTTAGGGTTTCGAACCATTGGTGACTAATCTTTGGAACAGCTGCTACATCCCCAGATTTGTTGATGTTTCGGAGTCTGAAATTGATCAAAAATTTTATTTTCTCGAATAATCATCAATGTAATTGTACTAAAACAATTAGTCGCCTCAGGCGACGTGAATATTGGCGAATATTCACCTCGACTTCGTCTCGGTGACTATTCGCCGATATTCACGTCGCCTGACGCGACTAATTGTTAATTAATCTGTAAGGTAGCGGAAGTATTGAAGATGTGAATTGCGTCAGCAAGAAATTATATTTTTCCTATTTATTATTTTAGGTGTATGAGAAATGGCCAGCTTTCTGCCCTTCAGGATAAAGATCTGGAGGGAATTATTAACTCCCCAGCAAACAACATGGAAACTATTTACTGCTATGAAAATAAACCTCAGTAATGTTTTCATAACTAATTTCCTTACAGGAAACTAGTGACTAATTTTTCTACATGGTAATGTACCGCTGCGAACCGCGTATTTTTCTGTATTTTTTTAAACCGTTTTCGGTAATGACTTGGTTAGAGTGTGGTCAGTTGCGTGTCGAAACTAACATTATGATGGCGTTAATAGGCCATTTTCATGTTCCCAAGCCTCTTCAAGAAACTGTAAGTGCGAATTCTTTACAAGAAACATTAACTTAGTTGTCATGCAAATGAAACTCGTTTTTAAATGGAAGATTTTTCACTTGGCCTTACTTTGAAAGCGAGAGTTTTGAAAACTCGGAAATGGCCTACTTTGTTAGCCAATCAGCATTAAAACAAAAACCAATTGTGACTTGCTGACGCGGATTTTCCCGCCCTTGGCGCTGGCCTGGAAATCTGTTTGGTTCGTTTAATTGTCTGTGCGCATCCTGGTTGGTCGAGGTAATTCCTTTTATTAGGCGATACTCAAGTGAATAATGCTGTAATACAGAGCTAGGTTTCTTTAAATAAAAAACTTTTTATCCTTATCTTTCGCTTTAGCGAAAAAATTATTAGTTGGTGTTGAGAGTAATAGATAGTAAAGAAAATAAGACACCGACGTACATTCTAATTATTTTATAAGGGGAAATGCCTTTTAGTTTGGAATGTTTCGAATTTAGCCAATTTTGCGTATCACTGTGGTTTCGAGAAAAGAAATATTCCATGATGTTTTACATAGCATATTGTTTTGAGTGTTACCCTTGATATTTTTGTAAGGTTCCTGTTTGAGACGTGTCGAGTCTTTGTAAGAATCTTTAATACTCAAGTAAACTAAGTTTTGCCTTCAGTCTTAGCACATTTGGTGATTTCATAAACTGCGAGAATAAAAGGCATTAGAATATATTCATTTTTTACGATTTTAGTGCAAAATAGTTCTAGAAAATCGTAAAAAACGGGAAGTTCTTCTCAATAGTTTTCATACAGTTGGATGTTATTGTTTTGGAAATTTAATGGGCAGCGTAAGAGTTAAATAGCGCAGGCGCGGATCGCTGCTTCAAAACATTCTCGACTTCAGAGTTGTACTGCGTTTTATTGCGGACGGAAACTAAGGCTACGCGCGCGTGTGCAGTTTTTTCCCATAACCTTCGCGGCCTATCATGGCCTAAAAAACCGAAAGCTCTGGAGACGAAAATGTTCTTAGAAGAAGTTGATTTTGTCGGGTTATTTATTTGACTATACATATTGTATCATGTCGTTCTATGCAGCTTATGAGCGTCTAAGGTCATTGTCCATTTGCGTCCACACTGAGATTTGTAGGAGTGTAAGGCCTGTTTTGAAGGTCTGTTATTTTTGTAAACGAATTAATTAATACAAGTATTTTCCAGTAAAACAGTAGTGCAGTGGTTGATCTATTGTGTTCTTACTTATCTGCCAGGCTTTTGGCCATTTAAAATTTGTTACACTGTAAATAGTCGCTCTTTTGTGAGCTGTGTACTGTTTAGATGTCGGATGTCCACTTAAACACACACGATTACTTCTCAACTCAAGAATTAATATGGAACACGCTCCTAGTGTTCTTTTTCAGCTCTTTGCGGCGTATGTAGGTACTAATGTTGTAAATAATTATGCAAACACCACAAGCTGATAGTCGTTTGGTTGTTTCATTCGATCGTGAAGCCGTTCTATTGGTCACTGTATTGGACGCCAGTTAAAGGGGATTCATCAATTATAATCGTGTTAATTTCAAAGATATCGATCATGTTTGCTTAAGAGAATTTCGGTATTATAGCAGTGATATCTTGGATTAGATAGTTCATCAAGTGAAGACTAGAACATGCGGAGGGAAAGAATACACTGCCTCTTTTACTTTTTAAGTACTTTAATATTGTTTTTACCATTTTCACATTTTTTAGGTAAGAGAAAGTAATACTGTTTAAAGACACAAGAGGAGATGATTCAGAGATGAAAAATAATTTATGGAACGATAAACGTCAAGTATCCAAAACAATTTGGGTAAGAATGCAGCCTCGGCCCATAGCCACAACAAACTTGGAAAATTAAACGTAATGTATAAAAATCATAGCCAAAGGGGATGCGGCCTCTGACATAATCGACCTATGAATGCACACAAGAGAGGATTATTATTATTATAATTATCAGGGTTGTTTTTATTATGTAAGTTATCATTAATGCTCTCTTAATACACTACATGTCCGACGTAGATAGAAAAAAGTCCCGACATGCAAGAGGGGTCTTCACTTGAAACTCATTCTACGTGTGCTTACTTAAAATGTTTTTCTTTTGTTTGTATTTTTTGGGACTGCATGTCTTTGTTAAGAAAAAAAAAATACGTGCCATTGAGCCACTGATATTTAAAGAGTCGAGTTGTAAAACTAACTCAATTAACACATGTAAAAATCATCACCGAACGTCTGGCATCACCAGCATGTTTTTTATTAAAAACTGCAAGCACAATGGACGTTAATTCTTATCTAAAAACTAAACTTAAACAATCGCTTTGGGCAATCATTTATAGCCTGTGCAAGAACATCTCGACCCAACAGTCGCTATTTTGTACCAAAAGGAATTCTTCTCTAGTACTTCATTTACACTTTTTAAGTCTACACGTTCTCTTAAAAGTGGAATTCTTGGGCGGCTCTTTCATGTCGCGGTGAAGGCTTCAAGATACCCAGACTCCCCTCTGTCATATGGACTCGCACGTGCTGGTTCAATAAAGCTGCGCTCGCGAATGCACTTGCGCAGTAGCCGCACCGGAAAGGTCTCTCATTGACGTGTGTTTCCATGTGACTGCGGTATTCAAATGGATGAGCAAAGGACTGGCTACACTGAGTGCACGTTAAATTCTTCCCGCTGCTAATACCATTACACTGATGCATCTCAAGTTGTTCGCGGTTTGTGAATGCCTTAAAACATTGATTGCATCTCCATGTGAAGTCATCTGCTGGATCAAATCTTGACGACGTTCGCGTTTGTTGTTTGTATCCGTATCCTCTTCCTCGATACGAGGTCGATCTTCTGTCCTCCCTGAAGACTCCGTGGTCGTTATCCGGTTTGATTGGCTCAGACTCAGTCCTTCTCAAAGGTGGGCGGCCCCTTTGTGCTGGCGCATGATCTGTGAAGTTTCTTCGGACCACTGATTCGAGTGACTCGTTTTTATCAGCCCTTGCACGTGACCTCTCTTGTGCAACGAGATCTCGTGGTGGATGTACACCTTTTCGTTTATATATAAAAAAATAAAAACAGTTTATCAGTTGGTTCAGAAAAAAAGGCCACAGATCAGCTTGAGAAATGAAAACAATAAATCCAAATCTGTGACAAGATTAACAGTAGCTGGTTTATAAAATTCGTTATTTTGTAGCAGGAAAGCCAATTAAAGAGGAAAAAAGGATTGTCTCCAAGTCTTAAGCCCAGGGAAAGGCCCTTTCCTGCTTTAATCTTGAGTGAAATAAAACTGATACTGAAACGCGGCAAAGTAAATGTCTTATCAAATACGTGGTGTATCTAAGTACTAGCTTGGCTACTGAGCTTATCTTTTATCATAACTTAGTTCGTTGAAGATGATTATGAAATTAAATTTTGGAGCAAATAACTACATTTTTAACATTTCTGAGAACATCCTTACCTCTACTTCCCGAGTCGCTGAGTGCCACAGGCACCCCCATAAACTGTGAGTATCTGGTATCGTACCACACAAGCAGCTCTTGCCCCGGAAGGATCTCCCTGATTGTCCTGTAGTATACACAGCCATGGTACTGGAACACCACCATGTTCTGTTCTTTCTTGTGCCGAGCACAACGAACAAATCGCATCCAACTGGAATTAGCTTCATCTTTTCCGTCGAGGTAATGACTGACTTGACCATCGTGGAAGACCTGGGATGGAAAGAAAATGTTACAATTTGCTGTGATCTCTGAGGGAACTTTGCTGATTCTGATTGTTCCAAAGCCAACTGACATACACCCACTGACTCGAGTTTCTTAGGTGCAATTGCCATTTGTGTCGTATTAATTGTTGCTAGGCAACCTTGCTTATGATCAAGTGTGACTATAGATCGCAGGAAACTTGAGATAATAAGCAGCACTGTCAAATCTCCTTGATACAAGCGCGCACCAAAACGAAAACGCCACGTGTTCGCATTGCAAAGTTACCCGTTTTGTAGACGTAAGGACCGCGATGCGTGTCTAACTTACTTTGGGATCAATAGAACTTTACATAATAGAGAGGTATCCGTTTCATGTTGGTCTTCGTAGAGAACGTTTCGACCAGACACGACCCTGGACCTTGTAGTCTAGGCCGAGAGGAGCTGATTCTAGGCCTTTCCCGTCATGCATAGTGTTTTGTATGTACTTAAAATTGACGTTCCTACCTCCCACATGTATTCCGTCTCGGTTTCAACTTTGATGTCTTCTGGGCGAACCAGTTTACCCTCGTATGGCCCGATCCAGGTTCCCGCAGGAATCCGTTTTCTGGCGCACACTCCGTAACCAACGCAAGGAATACTGGAAGTGCACAAGCAAACCTCATCGGGGAATTTAAGAATAGAACCGTTTTCCAAAGGACTGTGGGACTGGCCGGCGTTTACCAGTTTTCTTAAAGAGTGTAAAGGACCATGCATTGGACATTCTCCATCGTGTTTCTCGTTGCAAATATCGCACCCTAAAAAGCAAATAATAATGACAATGATTTTGTTGTCATATCAACAGCGGCCGCGTAGCAATCGACGAGATCAAGGAGTACGAAAGTCATTGTGTATGCCGATATGCTTTGTTTAAGTTTTCTGCCGCAAGTGAATTTTTGAAGAAGGCGAAGTTCCGCTTCAGTCTTTTTTAGTAAGATGTTAGGCAAAGGCCATTTTTTTGTTTGTACCAAGTTTAGAGGAAATCTTCTCGGTAAGAGAAAAGACACCGCAAATTTGAGCCGAGCGTCAAGGCATATCGAAAGGTAAAAGACCTCACAGTTGGCGTGCGTCGCTCAAATACCCCGCCTTAAGTTTGCTTAAAAAGCTGACAAAACTTGAAAACGTTTGCCTGTCTTTTTGAGGTAAAATTCTTTTCTTCGCCTTCATCTGCATGAAAAAACAACACAATTACTTTAAACGCATATGTGAAGTAATTACAACCTACTGAGGTGTATTAAAAGTTGTTTCCTTTTCGATCCGAATTGAAAACGTGACTTTGAAACTGTTTGAAACTCGGCATTCCTAAACCACCCGTTGTCAGTAGGTGGTTTTCAAACTTGTTATTTTTCTATTTCAGGAAATGTCAGCCAATCTTAGCAGGTTGTTTGCCTTGTAAGTGATTGAGAAACAACTTTTATTGGACAAATAATCATGTCTTGTTCTACACCTCCTTTCATTTATGAACGAAAGGCAATTTGGACATTTAACTTGATTTTGTCATTCATGAAACAGAAAATTTATTTGGTCTCCAAGCAGCAAAAAGGACTGATTGCATTTTTCTTATTTACTCAGTTTTTAGGTTTCTCTGTAGATTTTTTTTACTTCTGGTCGATTTCAACAAAAAGTGTGTCTTTTTGGCACGTACAGAGTTCCTTTACTGACTGACAAGTTTTTAGTGTAATTTACACTTTGTAAAAAATAAATAATTAATAAGACTTTGAAACAATGTTCACTCAATGAAACGATGTGGTTTAATTTTTGCCTTGCACTCTTGGGCTATTTTACAGCACCAAAAGAATAAAAAGAAAACGGTTTTCCACGATTAAAATGATGAATATTGAATTGTAAAAAAGTCACAGTGGGACCTACCGGCAGAAATTAGAGAAAGAATTACGATAAAGCTGCCTCATTAGAGAGTAAAGTTTAGTTGTGTTTATATTCGCGGAAAATCAGTTTAGCTCAAATTAAGAAAGAATCGTTTACCGTACAAAAGGAGATTGCCCGCACTTAATCAAAACACGTAGAAAATCAGATATACTTCGTTAAAGGCTCAAAACAGGTAAATCAGTAGGATTTATAAGCTTTCTCTCTTGGTGGTTGATGTTGATGCATAGCGCATGTGCATCAGCCAGGGCCGCACGTGGTAACTGACTTTTCATAAATAACTTCTTTTCGATTCATTGCTCGCATTTTTTACCTTGAAACACTTAAAAACAGTCGCCAACACCTGACACGTATTTCTCTTGGCTTCAAGCATGGCGAGTTTATTTTCATTAATTAGGAGACAGTGAAATCACAAAGAGTTAAAAGCTAATGTCTTGTTTGTTTAAAACCACTTACTTGTAAAAACCGCCAGAAATTAGTAATAGTTTACGCTGGAAAGAGGAAATGCCACAAAAGCTGCTAACCAAACCGCAGTTCCATAATTAACATTAACGACGACATGGAAAGTCACTCAGTCAACGACAAGTTCTGGAAATTGTAAATATTTAAATTTCTTTCAAACTGCAACCTCAGAATCTCAACTACATCCACTAGCTGTAGTTCGGCTACTCTGCTACTTATTATTTAAGCAGTATTTTCACAAACCACAATAAAATCAGTAACAAGCAATATATTTGTAACTTCTACATGAGATCAAAATAATTATTATAAGCCACTTACAAGACATCGTCTGTTTGTTGCTCGCTCCATTTTCCACTGTCCTTCGAAGTAGCTGTATGGGGTCAACAAGACGAATGGGTGTATAGCCATACAAGTAATTGAACAGATCCTCGGCGGTGAACTTATTTTGCTGCTTTGAAGATGTTGGAGTGGAAGGTTTCTGGACTTGAGCAGGAGATTTACTCTCCGCGGCTGGAACTACTCGCTCTAACGTAGCGAAGGTTGCCATAAATTTTAATTCTTGAATACTGAGCTGACGAAAAAAAAAACGGGATATAGCGCCTTCGTGAGTTGCTTTTTTCTGTAACCTTCCTATTATTCAAGGAAGTTTAACAAGCAAGGACATATGAAAAATAGAAGACGATATCAATAAATTATTGCCCTGCTCTCTCTCTCTCTATCCGCTGTCTCTGCCAGGTGCTCCATTCTTGTCCACATACAAATGACAGAACTTGGAAAGGAAATTATTCATGGCTTGTCAAATGAAGCGTTCACCGGCACCTGTTTCAAGTTTTGAAAAATTGATGAGGGCTAAATAATTTTTTGGCGGTAAAACAAGCAACTTTCCTTTGTGAACACAGGTCAAACTAAGTTTTATTTTTTTCCTGCGCGACCGATACGGTCAAGGTTATCAACCAGAGGGAGAAACTAACTTATTTTCTTGGATTTGTTCTCGTAAAGAAGTGCCATATAATTTATTTGCCTCTTGTTTTGGTGGTTAATTGCTGATCGCCAGCTACATTGAACTGTCAAGTGCAATAAAAGCGATACGGCTTGTCATGGTCTCGGCGGCGGACCGGCATTCAGTTAACAAGCGGACATGAACCTGCTGTCACTTTTCAGCGGAAGGACGCCCTGACAAAACTCTACTTTGAATCGAAGTCCAGCGTCAACGGCACATTTTAATATTTTATTTCGATAATTTTAGTTTTCAAAAAAAAAAAGGAAAAAGAGAATTACTGGAAATGACTCCACTTGAATTTTTCCACAAACTGATTTGTAAGTATTAGTTTGCCCAGCAGACCTGCACTGGGTAGTGGTGTCCCCACCCCTCATGAACAGCAAAGCTAAAGTTAAATCGTGATCTTTTCAAGCTTTAACAGCCTACTGATGATATACCAATAAACTATATTCGTTTTATGTACTTGCCATTCGTCTAAAATTTCAAGGTGGAGATTAAAACTTAAGATCTGTATATAATCTTCAAATACCTGAACATAAAAGGTCTAAAATCCTGTCTATATAGCTGTTTCTTATTTGTAGTAGGCTTTGATGCGACAAAAAAATGAAATAACTTCACCAAAAATACCGCAAGGAATTGGAAAACATGGTAAAAGTTAATTTTTCCAAAATTCGTTTTTGTTATTAAAAGGGATGCAATAACTTGAAATTAACTTTCAGAACCTAGTCTGTCATGGAGTTGCTGACATTTATCAGAAGCTCCATCTCTTGATAACACAAAATGTTCCTTAAAAAAATCGCACTGCATTATTTGATTATTACAGTGTCCTTACTAATATCAATATGATAAGAGCTCGAATTTGAATCTGCTAATTCTCACCTGTGGAACTGGTGAAGTCAGGTTCTTTGTAAGGTGTAATGCACTGTGCGCTTAAATGTAATCGCAAGATGAACGTGTCTGTTTCGCAAATTTCGTCTAAAAAAATCAACACGCCTTTCCCGACATAAACCAAGAAAAGACATTTAAAGCACGTGTTATGTCATATTTGACGTGCACGTGTCAAATGTGAGGGAGCCAGAGACGAATTTGAAATGATTACGGTGTGATTATACAAAACAGGTTAATAGTCCGTGGTATTTTTTTATGTAGAAAGCTGGCTCAAAAACATTTCCAAGAAAACTAACCTTTTTGACACTCTATCAAGAATACTTTATCCACTTACAATTTTGTGAAGATGTAAGAGACTCTTGCGTTAAATCTCTTAGGTTACTTTTCACTTTAAGCATGTCCCTGTTAAAATTCCTGGCGTGAGGCAAAAGCGAGATAGAAAAGCTTGTGAAAAGCTTGAGATATAAATAATTGATGTCAGCCTGGGTTAAGTGACAGCAGATTCAATCAATATGAAATTTCAATAATTAATTTTGTGTTTTCAAAATAGCCTCAATTGTTTGCTAAAGAAAATGATAAAAAATTCATCACATGTCAAGACACAATTCATAATTTATTTCACTGGCATTTTATGGCAGTAAAATTTCACCATGCATGAATTCTCACTGAAATACTTGGCTAAGTTATTGACGAGATCACTTATACCAATACCGGCTGTAGAAATACTTTATCACAGTACAGTATATAATAATAGTGTGGCAGGTCTAACGCAGAGAAAATATTGTTGGCTGTAATTCCTTCAACTAAAAAACCTAACAAATAAATGTGCTTTTCTACTCTTACACAATTTAAAGAAAAAAATTCCAAGACGATTGAATTGAGAAAGATAAGATGACTATTTAATATAGATGTATTCTTTAAGTTTTGTGCGCCTATTTGGCCGAGAAACATTTAAGATAAACATTTTTTCAGTTGTAAAAAAGAAATATATTGTTATTTATCAATAATGTCATATGACGGTCATTAAATGTCGGAAGTAGATTTAAGTTACTGCAACTCTAGAAAAAAAATTCGTTGTTAAGGTGTGCCGAGCACGTTTTTGAGGAGAAAGTTTCGGCTTTGGGTGGCTTTTCTTAAACGATGCACTATTTGTTTATTCGCAGGAGTGTGAAAACCTTTTTAAGCAGGTTGACAATGCATGTTTAATTTTTCATAAGGGCTGTCTCGTTCAATGTTAGATGTCTTTAATTGAGATCGTTGAAATCTAAACAGAAGAAGCGAGTTTGTGGAAGTTATGAAATGATTACAAAACACGGATAATTTAGCACCAAAAATCATCTGTAGTAACATCGATCGGAGCAATTTTAGAGTACTAGTACCACTTTGAAAGACAAATCTACCGGCTCCCGCTGTCCCATGAGTCGCCAAATTTTAGTTACCAAAACAGTGAGTTAGGAACAAGAAATAACCTGACAGGTGGGTGTCATCCCGGCCCTCCCACAGTTTTCAGCCCCCTTGGTTGTTATGATCCAGCAGTCCGGCCCGCAGTTCCACAGTCCGCCCAGTGCAGTCCCGAGGTGAAAGGTGCATGCGGGACTCCGTCGTTTGCGGGAAGTTTTTACGAAAAAGAATATTAAGTGTCCGAGTTGTCAAATCCAGCCAATGCTTGACATGTGGAGAAATTAAGGGGAACGTATCAGGCTTGTTTTCCATACCAACAATGTACAAAATTACTACCCTGCTAGCAGAGGCTTTTCCCTTGTGTTTCTCAGCGTTGTACTGCCATTCTCTTCGCGGTTTTGGCTGCTCGCGTTTTGTTTTGGTTGTTTCTGTGCCGAGGAAAAGACCTCTGCAGACAGCCGTTTGGGATTCCTGTTGAGCATGCGTATTAGATACCTCCAAGATCTAGGACGTAATCACATGACTAAACCGGTTGTGGAACCGGTTTTATCGACTCGCGCATCTTTTTTGTACTAGTTTGCTGTGCAAAAGTGAGCCCGCTATATCGACATGGCGAGTGCGAGTCTTTCCCATGAAAGTTTCAACGACGCTGTTGAAAAGGCTTTAGTAGCCCTAAAGATAGTTCAATCGAGTCTTTGACTAAATATCAATCCAAAGCTTTGTTTCATGTATTGAATGGCGAAGATACACTCGTCAGTTTACCAACGGGTCATGGGAAATCGTTGATATATCAAGTAGCTCCATCGGTCTCTAAGCATCTTGGCCTCCTCAGTGAAGTGCCGATTGTACTCGTTATTTCCCCGCTGAACGCTCTGATAGATGATCAGATAGCCTCAGTTACCAAGCTAGGAATTACAGCCTGTAAGCTCGATGCCTTATCTCTTGAAGATACTGTCAGTTTGGCTGGTCATCAAATCCTCTTCACCAGCCCAGAAGTGCTAGAAACATAGTATTACTGACACGTGACCCAGAAATTCCATGGTAACCGCATTTTCATCTCGCGCATGCTCAACAGGAATCCCAAACGGCTGTCTGCAGAGGTCTTTTCCTCGGCACAGAAACAATCAAAACAAAACGCGAGCAGCCAAAACTGCGAAGAGAATGGCAGTACAACGCTGAGAAACACAAGGGAAAAGCCTCTGCTAGCAGGGTAGCAAATTACTCAGTGTCCTGCAAAACTGAAAAATTGCTTCTCTGAAATAGAGGCATGAAACATCCAGACCGCATAGTCAGTTGTAAATTTACTCTTAAGTATATTAGCCCTCTATGACGTAAATTCTAGAGATATTTTATAATTAAAATTGTCGCATCGCATTTAACAGGGCTTTTAATAAGGTTTTCACCCCAACCGCTTTTGAAGAAAAGTTGGTTTTATCTGATAGACTTAGAGTTTATTATCGTGCATGGAGCACGATGCATTGAATAGTCTTCCTTGCACGATCATCAACCTGGGATTAATCACCGAAAATTTTAAAAATCACCCTCTGAAATTTTCTTGAGTCAGCCTTATGAAATGTTACTCCACAGTTTGATTCTAACGTTAAATATCGGCGTTTATAGCAAAAACAAGATAGTGCCACATTCAGTCGAATGTTTTTGTACAGACTTTTCTTAGCTGGTTAGCTATTTCTGTACCTGTATTATCAGGAAATAGAAAAAATTAAACTCTTAAATGGTGCAGAGTGCAGGTGTGTCATTTATCTGCTGAGCGGGAGTGGGGAGGGGCAGAGGGTGTTTTAGATTGTTGCTAGTAAGTCGAGAAGTTCTCAAACTCAGTCTACAAATGGCCTCAGCGATGAAAGGATTTGGGTTCATTTCTTTAATCATTATTTTGTGTTATAAGCTTGATAAAGAAATTAAATTTCAAATTTTTTTGCAGTTAACCGAATATTGAGCGCAGAATCAGTAGTATCATTTTGAAATATATACTCACACTTTAAGGCATTCTTTTAAGCTTTAGTTAAATTATAAGAGGTTAATTATATTTTAGTTGCCAAAACTTTCAAGCCTTTGTAATTTAAAGTCCCATTTCCATGGTAAGTCAGTTTTTGACCGACACTGCGTCCGTTTCAAAAATGACCCGAAGACATTTCTGTATTACCGTTATCGTTGAATTATGAATATTAAGTGATTGTTAATCGACACCAAATATGATCACAGTGAAAATAGCAGTCAATCAGTGAATTAGAACAAACTGAGCTCGTGTTTTTCACGATTTTTTAAATTTCAAAAACTGACAGTTGAACTCAGGCGATCCAGTGTGACACTCTAGATGATTGGAATATTAAGCCACCGCAGCCTTGAAGTTATATCCCGAAGCTTTTTCGTACTGGGTAGGTAAGAGCTGTCCGTAATCATGATTAGTATCTTATAGTTACTTGATTTGCTTGTAAAATAGTGATTTTCAAGACAATAGCACCATATTGTTTGCCATCTCATATTAGTTGTCATTTTCTCTAATAGATAAAGTATTATTCGATTCCTTCTTCGATTTTTCCAACCAAATTTTTTTTCCTATGCCGGCCGCAAAAAGTTTTATACTGCGAATAGGTATCCCGGCTTTTCCCGCGAAACCTGCGAACAAAGAATTTTTGCCCACGACTTTAGACTTGCGGCAATTTTTTGATCTGTGGAAGCTGTGTAATATAATTCATTTACTGTGTACGCACAAGAGCCATAATGGTCCCATTATGGCTCTCGGTACACAGTAATATTTGGACTGAGTGAACTATCATCAAAATTCACAACCGTGTTCTCCTCAATTAATTCTCTGCTCATTAATGATAACGAACTTTAATTTTCTCTGTTAAAAAACTGAGAAAACCAAGCCCCCGAAAATGTTTGACTGTCTAGAAAGTGAAAAAAAAATTGAATTCGACTTTGTATGAGTATATTTAGTTGGTTTTTCACTTAAAATCACTGTTTCCTTTTAACGTCTCCAAAATATCAAGACACGAAGTTAAAGGTAAACACGCGAACATACCTTTAAAGTGTTCTAGAATCCAAGATCTGATAAGTCAGTTTAAACCGCCTCTGGTCATCGTTGCGTTCATAATGAGTTACTTCTGCTGTTCTTGAAGTTTTTTCCATCTGACCTTAATAAATCCGCTGTTGAATTGAAAACTGCGATGACTTTTGTCGTTCCATTGTTTTCCTTTGAAGGTAAGAGTTTCCATTACACAATGCTTCCAATCAATACCAAAGCGGGGCTCAAGGATAAATGAGCTTCTTACTAGGTTTGAAAATAATAGCACAACCGTCCCACAAAACACGGTCATGGTTTTGGTTGACAGCTTTACAACAGAACTGCAACCCGCTATAGTGCGGGTTGTTAGCTGGTGGCGCCGGTAGCAAACAAAATAATTATAATCTTCAAACTTTTGTTTTGGAATAAATTGGGTTCAAATATTAAACTTACCAAATTTTGGTCTTGTCTACATGCTAAGATTTTGGGAGCTTCGGATCAAGTGATAAGAAACTGGTCTTGGGTCGAGACATCAGAACAAATCGACAATGAAGTGAACAAAGGCCAGGTAAGAAAATAAATGATTTTGTTGGTGCGTTAAGATGATCACAGAGCTGTTCATATTGAATCGATCGAAGTATGTGCTTGAATGTTAAACTTTGTGGCGAAAGATGATTTGTAGGTAATCACGGGCTTGTTTTCGAATCTTGTTATGCCATTCGTTGGAGCCACCCAGTAATCAAATAGCAGGCAGTTATTGATGACACTATACTGAACGATTCAGTGGGTGGTCTGGCGGGCCTGTCAGTAATGAGAGTCGGGATAGCAGAACCATTACAATACTAAGCCGGTCTATATTCAACTGAAGGCCCAGTTTCTTATCTTACTCCCCATTGAGGCTCAGCTCTTGAGAGGCGTGGCCGGCTGCCATGACTGGTCAATGAGTCCTAATAACGTGAGTTCAATGGTTCTCATTTGAATGGCAACAGCGTCAGTCCAGCTAGGAAATGGAATCATTTTTTTTCAATCAGTCCAACTAAACCAACCCACTCTAACGATACTTAACAATTATTTCTCGAGCTCTGAGTAAATAGCTCATGAGGCCGAAGGCCGAATGGGCTATTGACTCAGAGGCCATAAAGGCGAGAGGAATAATCGTTTTAGTAAAATCCTACTAGTTGGTCAAGGGAGAATAAAATTTTTTTAGCTAGTTAAACCTTTTTTGCCGCCAAAAAGCCGGCGCTTTTCGCTACTAGTGGGCTATAACATATAGCTTAGTAGTAGCTCTACCAATCAGAACGCAGCTTTGATAATAGACCACTAGTTGGATTTTACTAAATTGTGATAGCACAGCATACACCCCATTAAGATATTTTCATTTACTAAACACTCTTAATCAAAGAAAATAACTCAATGCAGAACATAAGTTTTTTTGGGTAGCTTGCTCTTCAGTGGATTTACTGAGGCGCAACTTAATTGCAAGCTCATATACTGCAGTGCGCTGTCTTGGTATTGTTTTGTCGATAAAAGGTCTTGGTATGATATAAACAGAAGTATATATACTCGTCCCAGTCGGGGTAAACAACGAGCTAACCTAAGAATCAAGCTTACATTCACTAACGCTATTTAAATCGTAAACCATATAACAAAATTGGCGTGTTTTTTAATGTTAAGATTTTACTCCCGTTGGCAGTCATGATTACATCGACTTTTCTATTGGTGTTGATACTACGTGTAAGCTATGGATTGGACAACTATACAGCCGGTAAGTCAGGTATCACTGAGTAGAAGTAAGCGCATTTTCAGCCTGAAGAGAACATGTGATCTTTTCACTAAATGTGCCAGTAGAACCTCGATAATGAGTTCGGATAACTCGAATTCCCCGCTAACTCGAACTGTTTTTCGTTTCCCTTTAGACTTCGAGTTACCAGGGTTCTATTATATTTCATTTCCTATCATGTCAGCTCAGGAGGGAAAAGGGTTTTAAGGAAAATCATGTGAAAATGGCACTGTCAGTGTAATTCAACGTCTAAGCCTCTCAGTTCAATGTTGAACATTTAACAAAATAGAAGAATATCAGGATTTAATCCTGAGGTACTATTTGTCTTTCTATTAACTAGCTGGTTTCAATGCTTGCATTGTGAGCACCACAATGTCAGTCCCCGTTGCGAGCACTGGGGAAAGCATAACAAATTCATCAGTACCTAACAATAACACAGGCCTTATCGTGTAATTTCAGGCCAGGCTTGCTGGACAGAGTGCACCAAATCATGTGGCGGAGGAAACCAAGTCACGTGTGCAAATTACACTGTGGTAACAAGAGTCTGCAATACAATGCGGTGTCCAGGTGAGCGGCTTGTTTATTGGTTAATATTTTTTTTTGTTATGAGCTACTTAATGTGGTGCAAGTCAAATAAGTAGAAAATTACAGAAAAGCGGTTTTTGGTATTCACCATTGTTTCAATTTAGGCAACTTAGGCCCGGATCAAATCAAACTTTGCATGTGCGGCCGAACCTTATGTTAGGGCCGTCTGGAAGGGTATTCCCGGGATTTGGGATTTGACCAAAATACAGTGCGGGATTCGGAAAACGTTAAACGGGATTAGGGATTTCACCAAAATACATTGCGGTTGACCTGGGCCTTCTATTTGCTAATTTCTTGATAACATGAAGGTGATCCAGAGTGGACAAAGTGCACCTTAACATGCGGAGGAGGTATGCAGACAAACGTCGATAACAGCAGTATTGTACGAACGTGCAATACCATGTCATGTCCAGGTAAATATGCAAAAACTGTCAGTGAACTTTACAAAAGTGAGGCTGGCATTGATCTTAGCAACCAATACATAAGGTTCGTAGCTTAAAGAAAGAAAAACTAGGGGAAAATTCTCGACTTATCCAAATAGGAGTTGGTAAAGAAACCACGCGAGAGTATGAACAAAAAGGTCATTCCAGTAAAGTCAACGAAAGCTTCAACAATCCAGTTTCTATCTTGTGATTACTTATGACGGTCCTTGTGGCCAATTCATAGACTGGCTAAGAGCATACTAACCTCTGTCCTCTGAGATTCGGGGAGCCCTTTCGACTCCACACATTCTATATACCGGTATTCCTTTACACTTGTATTTGCTAGTTGAATACAGCTACGAAGTATAGCATACTGCACTTTTATTTTAAACTGCTTGCAGGAGATGCAGGTTGTCTTTCGGCTTATCTGAGCTTCGAGCACGCCTACAACAATATTGTTTATGACGAATCTCACAACGGCAATGCTGGGACTATGCACGGCTGCGTGCGCATCGTAAATAACGGCAGATTCGGAAAGGGACTTCAACTAAGCAAAGACGGTAATGTTACATTTGATGTGGAGCGTTTTCACAATCGTCCAACGGACGCCATTACGGTATCTTTGTGGCTTAATTTATCGCAGATCAATGGATCGCATGAATTGTTCTTTGCTTGTGGCATGCCTGAACTTTACAATATGGGTGACTACCACTTTGCCATTGACAACGGAAAAGTTCGATGGTTTGAAGAACTGCCAGGAGGCAACATGCGATTCAATATTTCCTCAAGTAAGCAACCTTTAGGCACTGTTTTTTTTACCAAGGGAATACTTGGATTGTTTTGGTTAAGCAGCAACAAGAGAAAATTAGACGCTAGTAAAGGAGCCTATTCATGCTGAACATAATCATAAAGGAGGAAAACCAGACGTTTGGAGGGTGCTCAGTCTTCTTCATTGGTTTAGAGGATGAAGTTGCCTTTAAGCCGCTGAAGAAGAGGGAGAACCCTCGAAACGTCTTGTTTTGGAAAACACTTTGTTATTCTCACGACGAATTGCGTTGAGCGAATTCTTATATTTTTTGTAACAAATAATCATAAGCTGTTAAGCGAGGGATTGTACGCAACCTCGCCGAAGGGATCCTAAACCGGTGTAAGGTTTTTTTTTTTTCCGGGTTTTGGCAATCACGGTGTAGTTTGTTGTAATGCCCTATATTGTTGACTACTGAGGCTCTTATCAAAACAGTCATATTTGCTAGTCTATTGGTAACGAAAAACGAAAAATTGAACATTTTCACTTTCAGATGCAGCAATTCTAAGCAATAGCTGGTACCACATTGCTGGAAGCTATCGTAAGTCAAACGGCAGGGCTCGACTATATATTAACGGAGGTCTAGCAAATGAACTAATACTTGCTACAACCCTAAAAAGGACAGTGGTTCCTGTTCCCAATAACTCCATGCAAGCGCAGTGGAAGTGTGCGAGTCTTGGGGCTTCAAAGAAAGAAAAACCCTTGCAAGGCATTATGGATGAATTTCGTATATTCAAATGTGAGCTTTTACCAGAGGAAATCATGGATTTGTACAGCAAGAACTCTGTAAAGAGATTCGAAATCCCTCTGCGGCCTAGACGTAAACTACTAGGGAATTTTTTGACGCAGGAAAAAGACTGAATGAACTTTGAGGGATTGAGAAAGTACTATGCGGAAAAATTTGAGTTTGTCGTCTGTCGTAGTTAACAATTATTATTTCCAAATTTGCTGACAGTTTTGCATTCACTCCAAAACTCAAACAGTCCCGGTCAGTTTATCATACCGTTGATCCCGATGGTGATGATATCAATGCATCCCCAGGGAGTACGTCCTATAGTGGTCTATAGAGGGAGACTCCGCCCGAAATGGGTAGCTTTTGCAGGCTTCAGGTATAATATAAAAAGGCAAGGATTTCACTAGTAGAAGTATATGAAAGGAGATGGACATATGCCATTTCCGTCTGTCAAAAGGGCTAACAGGTGCATTTTATGGCTGTGAAAGAGTCGAGAGTCGTTTTGGTTTTGTGGTTTCTTCATGTTTAAAAGACGGTGCATTTAAAGCAGTGTAAAGGGATGCAAAGTTTTAAACCAGGTATTGAATGCGTTGCTGGCCGGAAGTCAATACCGTCACCGTTATCGTTTCATAATTAAGCTCCATCCGACAGCAGCGTAGAAAGAATTTTTCTAATCTTGCCCTAATTTGTCTACTGCGAAGACATGCAGAGGTGAAAATAACTCGTTCATGCTTTATACATCCAGCTTGCTACTGTGCTGTGATTAGGGAGGTTTACCAAAGACTTTTTTGAGCGACGCACGGCAATCGGAAGTGGCCTTTTTGCAATCTTGTGGCGTAATTTTTGACCAAATTTTCAGGCAAATCGTCTGTATGAGAGTAAAGGCACTTGAGAATACAAATTCGGTAGCTTCAAGGCATATTAAAAGGGAAAATGCTTCAACTCCGACTTGCATTGCTCAAAAACGTTTGTTTGCTAAAGCTCCCTATTTAATATGTCTGTCCACCATCCCGCGGGGTGCGGAAAAGAAGTTCGTTGTTTTAGAAAAAATACTTTAAATCTGAACAAGCGAAGGAGAGTTATTAAATGTGTTTGCTTTTTTATCGTTCACTTTTTATTCTATACGATTTTTATTTCCTCGACTTTTTCAGATATGTTTCCTTGCGTACCGTACGTACCGTGCGTGCTGTTCCAGACTGAGGGGTGGTATTTTCACTTTCCCCCTTCCCATGAGTCTCCGCGCGCCTCAACCTAACCCAATAGAGAGGAGAAGTCGTTACGTCACGTTGCCATGGTAGCAAAATTTTTGGATGACTACAAACCCATAATGTCACTTAAAAGTGTATTCGCACTATTTCAAACTTCACTGATCTTATTCAATATCATTTAATTTGGGAAATCTTGGCAAAATTTTCTTTGGGACCGTATCTCTCGTTATCTAAGTTTAGTAAAACAAAGCCACAATTTTGGTGTTGTGCTCACTTACTCAATAAAGCGGGCTTGTGAAATTAGGAAGCTTCATGTCGTAGTGGTGCAACAACGGCAAAGAAATGTATACAAAGTAGCATGATGCACGTGCAAAGTTGTTGTTTGTTAATATAAGCATATTATTTTCTGCCGTTCTCCCTGCCGTCGCCGTCGTCGTTGGTTTTGTTGTCATCCAGAAATGGTGCTACCATGGTAATGTGACGACACACTTCTCCTCAATATTTTCTCTCATCCAAAAGCACATAAATAGCGACTGGGTATGAGTCTGCCCCTTTCCTAGCTAGAACACCGGCATAATAATTTTTTTTCGCCAAAATAATAAAAAGGGCAATACTCCCTCACATATACTCTGACAGTCCACGGCGATGAATTTCACAGCCAAAATCGATAGGATACCATTTTTACCAAGAGAGAATGAGATCATTCTCTCTTGTTTTTACTCAGTAGCAAAGTTATTTTTGTGTATGAAAAAATCAATGGCGTTGCTTGATATTCCCTTTCTTCGCATTTTTAACGTTCTTATTATTGGATGTTTTCTCCTCTTTTGTTGCACTACAACGTTAAACGTGAGCATTAGTACCTTCTAGGCTCTTTAATATAAAATTAGTTTTACCTCGTAATCCTAGTAAACATTAAACGACTGAGAATAATAAACCTGGCAAAGAATTATGAACTGAGCTAAGGGAAAGTTGAACAATTTTGGCCAATTGCTTGAATAAAGTGAGTGAAAACATGTCTACTATGCCATGGTCGACTGAGAAAAAAGTTACTGCGAACTCTGGAATCGTTTCAGAAAGTGTATTTTCTTTGATCTAGCTAGAATGATCTCAATTTCACGTAGAAAAAGAAAACAAACTCTTGCTTGTCATAAAATATAATAAAAGGTTTTTAATTTTTGATAGTAGCAGGACCTTGTTGTATATTTCATCATTTTTAAAATCTTATCTTAGTTCATGTTCATCAGACTGATCAGAGCCGTTGAAATTTGACAGGTGTGGCTTCATTCGCTGAAAACTAGTTTAGAGTAACTGTTTTTGATGAATTGATGGGTTCAAAAGTGCCTTAAATGTTCACAAAAAATCGTCACCTGTGTTTCCTACTGTCTGACTCTAACAAAACTTCGCTCATTCAAAGTGAAGCACGCTCGGGATAATGTTTTAAAATGAGTTAAATGTCAGACCTCCTATGGACATTGGCCCTTGTGCTCGATGAACTGGGCCCTGACTGAGCAAGTATTCGTTTCTTTTTGTTAAACTGTTTCCTAACTAACTCAACGATCAGATTCTCACTAGGAAGTGCTTAGACTATTGCTAGTATAATTGCCATGCCACTGAAGTACAAAAAATATTCATACAAGCTGTCTCCCTACAAACACAGGATTCTTGAATGTGAGTTATTTAATGGTGAGGAGTGAGACGCTTTTCTCTGATACCGTTTCAGTTTTCGAAGTCTTTAATTTGAATTACGTGGAAATCAGTGACCTTACTAGCGTTACTACCGTAGTGTAAAGCGTGAAAGTCTATATTACAAGTTCTAGTCCCATTTAGTGGACCATCGATCGGTGGGAGGGCTTCAGGTTCTCTCCTTGGTAAAAGGGGAACCCAGCTGCATATTGTTATTATTTGCTTTCCAAAATGAGTGTATATAGAGTCACCTGGCGGCACGGTTCATGACGGTTCAGAGAATTTTTTTCCTTCTTCCGTTTTCTTTTCTAAAGGGCGTGTGCTGTAACACACGTTTAACACACAGAATTAACGTGCTTTGTTTTTGCTAGGGATACAACATGAGAACAAAATGCTATTATAGCCTTCTGTATTACATTCATCCAGTCGCTTTATTCTATCCTTTGTGTCAACCCATGACTAGCCAACAAGGAATCCCCTCGTGAGAAATTATAGAAATAAGAAATTACTACAGTGCGGTCCATCTAGAAAACAATGAGTCGACAGGGACTCACGCAACTATAGAAGATTCTAAGCAATATTTGCTTCTCCGAACAGATGTTTTACAGGAACAGTCGTTGGGTGCCCCTGATATAACTATGAGTCGCGGGATAAGACTACTGAGTAACTGAGTATAACTGGTAACATGGCGGCTTCTCGATCGGTGTGTCGTTTAGACAAAAACACTCTAATTTTTAAGATGAAAAAAGAATACGAATGATGGAACCTGCTCATAGTGGACAGAGAAGAAGTTTGTGCAGCCAAAGAGACACACGCACGAGGCATGATTTGAGCGTATTTTAAGAAATTTATGCGTCTGAGACGCGTTTTTCTTGTTTCTATGCTTCCAGCTGACTTGGCGTAACGTGCGAATCTGTATTACGACAACTTAGAACATAGATTCTCCCGTCAGTTCAGTTATTATCCCGCATTAATTCACTTCAAAGTTGACTCGACTGAGGATTTGAATAACACTTAACCTAACTATACCAAGTGGGGCCTGAAGGGTTTTAATATTGCTAATGCCTGGATTTAGCTAGCATAGTAAATTACGTTTTAAGTTTTAAAGCGCCTGATTTTCCTCATGGCCCTGAACGTTTGGAGCGTTTTCACGCAATCATTTTAAAACAATATTCAGATTATAACTTTCTTCTTTGCTTATTCTGTTTTAAGCTGTTTTGTTACCTTAGACAAATTAAACCCGCTATATAATTCCACTTCCGACTTACCTATGCACCGTGACAATCTGTTTGCGGCAGCAGTTTTAAGACGTGTTGTTCTTTATAAGTTTCCCTCAAATAGGAAATTGGACTAAGTTTATCTTATCACTGAGCATGATATTAGTGCCCGCCTTCTGTAACGAACATAGAGAAGGATCCAAACATTTAATTTTTTTTGAGAAAAACTAAAGAAAATTCACGTCCACGCTGCTTGGTAAGCTGCATGGCATAAAATATATGTTGTATCCTATATTCATTTCTGGTTTGATGAGATGCTCCAATCGTGTGAACTTTTTCAAGAAGGTTAATGAGGGGCCTCTTTGAGTGCGTTTTATAAATTGAATTTATATATTTATTTTTACATGATGTGGACAAAGTTATGACGAAGAAGCATTTTCAATTAGTAACTGTGTTTGGTGGTGCAATGTATCTTTGGGTCGTACCTTAATGCCTGAGCTGCTAGGCTTCCTGAAAAAACATGACCGAGCTCGTACAACGTTATTAATTTTAAGAAGGCTAAGGGCAGGGCATTATCCGATTTAATGCACCTTTCCTTTGTTAGAACCGGCAGGTAATTATTGCGGCCACGGAAGTGGAAAAATGGGTTATTATTCGTGTTAATTACCTCTCGATCCACCTCAATGACCTGTCGTTCCATTTATTGAAAGCAATAACCTGTTCAAAACAATGGAAAGACGTTTTCAAAGTGCATAAGTTGACTTGTTCCTGTTCACGTTACAGAACTACCCTTAGTGTTAAACTACATTAAAGTCGCATTCCAGGCCTGGAAATCTAGCAACTGGCCGCTGATCAATGACTGAGAGGTTGAATTTCTTTTTTCAACGTTTTTTTGGTTATCCTGTTACGATATGTGATGTGTGCTACTGAGTTTTAGAAGTAACTTCAACGTTTTATAGCAAACCCTTTCACAATGAGGACAATGAGCTGGATTACACTAACGTTCGGTCAACGAAAAGAATAATTACGATAACAAATAATTCTTACAATGATGATAGTTTACTTTCATTTTGCTTCCTGCTCATGACATCGATAAGTAATTATTAAGTTCACCGTGTTATCTTAACTAACATTCACTACTACTTAACGAAGATTAATTTTTTGTGCCTAAACAATGCGGGGACCTTTTCAAGGGTATTTCTTAAATGTCCAACAAATTATTCATCTGAAAGCTGTAAGTAAACCATTTTTTTTTAACTTCGTTGACGGCTTTCATAAATTCATTCCTCAAGCAATCATTTATTTAGAATTTTAAGAGTTTTGTGAAGCTGTCAGCTGATTTTCTGGGCAAGGATTCATGTACGCTTTGAACTGACTCATCATCAGCTTACTATAGTAAGAGATTAGGCGAAAGATATCTACCTGCCAGGACCAGAAGTGGGCTCTCAGAAAGCAAACTTTTTATTTTACTCTAAAAAGCACAATAAAGTTCCACAGTGTAAACAATCCCACAGCAAAGTTGCACTTTCATTAGCTTGTATATATAATTATATATTATGATAAGGATACCTTCGGCGGACCTCGAATGTTTGAACTACTTTGCGCGGTGCAACATCGAAATTAAACTAGAAAGTATACTTCACAGGAATGTGTTTTGTTCGAATTATCACCTTTCAGGGTGTTTTTGCAAAGTTTGCTGCTGATCCCAGTTGCCTCTCCCCAAACATGACCAGTTATGGCAAAAAAGCGCTTTGGCCAAGACAGGGGCGCATTTATTTGGAATCAATTATTTGCCTAATTGCAAGTCGATGAACCATAATATCTAGTCTAGGATTTTTCATCACAATTTTACACTCGTGGTTTTACTTAAAGCTTTTCATATATAGAAAAAAAATTCTGATGGATATACATTAAAACGCACGGCTTTTATGTAAATCAGCGCCTGCAGCTGATAAAACTATCGCGGTTAAATAAAATGTCTGTTCCACCCTATCCTATCTTAGATCCAAAAGTTAGAACCCCAAAGGAAACTGCTGACTCAACTAATGAATTTTTAATCTGAGTATTTAGCTTACGCTCAAGAGGTAAACCAGTAGAGACTTAATGACCCAGATGTTATCTGACACATAAACCGTCCGCTAGCATTTCCTACAGTTTTCCATCTAATTTTAAAATGGCTAGCTATAAACTTGAGAAAATTAAAATTCAATTCCATGTTTGTAATAGTTAATGAGACCATAGTTAGTACAGGGGTCCCCTCTACTAACTATATGATGAGACGGCTCACATGACTGTAAGAAACCCCAACTTTTTCTTGAATTTTCTTTCACAAAATGGAGTAAATTTTTCTGTTATGTTTTTTTTAAAAGGTTGTTGTACCTTATAGAAGAACTTTTATTACAATGATGTCGAGAAAAATTGCTTATCTTTTTCCTTGTCATAAAAGAGTAATAAGGGTTTTAGGTGATGTACACTTAGACAGCTGTTGCATGAGGTGAAAGTAATAAGCTTAACTTAATGGTGGTAACACGCTAATTATGGCGGTGTGGATCATTAGCTATACTAAGGAGGAAAAGTCACGAATACAAGAGGCGAGGAGCTCATCAGCGAGGAGTGCCACCCTCGTGAAATAAACCCTTCACTTTTTAACTTACTTACTTACCAACAATTACAACATAATCGCAAAGTTACGTGTCCACGAGAAACTAACGGTATGAAACTGAAATGATTTATGACCTGTTTATGGGCGTGAATACTGAGTTGTTTTGAAATGTTTGCACCGAGGATGAAATAGAAGTCCGATATAACAATAAATGAGTGTATTTGTTTTAGTATAATTCTTTGCCGATCTCATGGATCTTAGTTATTTACATTTACAATTTTTAATCTTAATTTTAATCATGACTGATATAATTGCCAAGAGTACCTCTTTAACTAAAAAGCCTATTAATATCACGTATGCAACACAAACACCTCTTTTTACTCCTTGTCAGACTTTATTTTCAACACTAAAGTGATAATGGGAATGCACTTTTTCACCCGAAGCAAATTAATTATAATCTTGCGTTATTGTAGTCTATTTTCAACCAATATTTTACAATGAACTTAAAGAATAGCTTAAAGGATTATAGCTATAACTTAGTAAATCCTCTTTGACATGATAAATGGCTTCTCTGTTATTTTGTAAGAATGCTTTCAGTTATTAGCACATCAAGAGCACAATATTGCTTTCTTTAATGACAGCTGAGATAATATTACAACAAAACTACAATTATTTTAATTTATTTCTCATATACAAATGTTAAACTGAAAAACGACCAGTATGTTGTGACTATAAACAAAATTTATGCTTCGCTGCGAGGAAGATCTGACTCAAATAACAAGGATATTTTGTTTATTTCAGTATTAAACGTTCTTCGCCCGTTCTACCAGGGGCACCTTAAGAAAGCTATGGGGTTATGAACATTATCAAGTAAAATTAGAGCTTCTTCTCACGTCCCTAATATAATAAACGTCTCAAATTTAGTACTTGCACTCAAGTTTAACACTGTCTCGCGACTGAATATCACAACTTGCTATCCAAGAACATGCTTTTCGTGAATTGATCCGTTAATAAAACAAGTCTATTTCCAAAGAATTAGTTATTTTGCCTCCTCAGTAAGTCAGGATGCGCGTTTGCAAGAGATATTCTAAACCGCCATTCATGCTTAAAAGCAGTGCTTGGTAGTCTAATGTTACCGATATAAACTCCAAATGCTTATTCTAGCCGATAGACTTTCAACGGAACCGCCAATAGTGGAAATTTCAGCCCTTTACAAACCGAACAATCGTACGGACATCACCAGAAACCTTAAACGGAAATTTAGAATTAACTCCATCTAAACTACAAAGTGCCGGTGTTCGATATCCAGTGAAATGGTCAAATTTTGAGATGAGACACCTGGAAACCCAAAGAAAAAAGCGGTAGTTTACAGCAAAGTACTAATCTAAAGCATTTTGAAATTCCGCATAGTTAGAATCTTTAATTGGAGACTCAAAATTCTAAACCTTTAGGTAAAACTGACTGCTACCTAACCACATCATAAAAAACTACAATCTTCGATACAGTCGATACCTATCTTCCAGATAACAAGTAGGTCATTATGAGTCTTGTCTACAGATAAAAAAACTAACAGGTGGAATTGACTTTCGTTTTGTTCTTTAAGATTTCACTTTCGTTTTGGGCGTGAGCCGTGTGAACGTGACTCTTCAAATCGCACCTTCGAGAGAAAGAAACTTTGCAAAAGCTACACTTGTAAAGAGAATTCTCAGTGTGAACGTGCATGTGAAACTTCAGATTCGACAATTTGTTGAAGGCCTTGTGGCACAAAGTACACTTGTAAGGTTTTTCGCCTGTGTGGATTAGAATATGATTTCGCAAATTGCCCTTTTGGTGAAAACCTTTTCCACAGCGTTCGCAAACAAATTCCTTCTCAAGGCTGTGTGTTCGCACATGTGTTTTCAGAGTGGATGAGCGGTTAAATGCCTTCTCGCACAAATGGCATTTGTATGGTTTATCCTTGGTGTGAATGATCTTATGCCTACAAAGAGTGGAGGACAGGCGAAACCCTTTACCACACGTATTGCAAACAAATGGACGCGCAAAAGTGTGATTAGGCATTTTAAGGTGAATTGCTAGGGTGTATTTTGTCTTAAAAACCTTACCACATTGATCACATCGGTAGGGCTCCCTAACTTCTTCGGGGATAAGAGCCTTTGAGGGCGAGGCAAGGTAGTTTTCTCCGCTGAAACCTACGTAGCTAACTACTGGTAAATACCCAATTGCGTTTGAACGCAATGATTCAGAATGTTCACTACTTGTAGTTTGCAAATAACTAAAATAGGCATGCATGTTATTGAAAACTGCCGTGTCATTCTCGTGGACACTTCTCAATGCATCAGGAACCAGGAAGTGGTAAAGTGGGTTGTAAATGTAGATGTGACTGAAGTCCTTGTCAAAAGCTGTTTCTCTTGTGCTGAAAATATTTCTATCTTGAGCATCAACCTGAAAAGTTATTGATGGAGGCCTTGGCTCTGTACGAAGTCCGTACTGCGTTACTTCTTGGACTTTTTGGTCAGGCTTGGATGATGCATTCATTTCCTCTGCTACTCCTGTGTGCAGAATCAACACAATGTCATTGAGTGTTTGACAAAGATAGTATTCTCTTTGTTTTTAAGGGCTAACAGCTTATTATATATTCAGGTTAACCTCAACAGTTACTTATGGCCTGTGTACAATTGGTTCAACGTTGTACTGAAAATTGTAAAATGAACGCTCACATTTTGGATCGAAGTTTTGTAACTTTATTAGTTTGAACTTAGCCAAATAAAACGTAGGGAAACATGGATTTTATTGAATGACTTTAGCACATAGGTAAAGTTTAAGTACCTAGATAAGAATACACAGGATATCTTTAATCGAAACTGCAAAATGAGGGAAGCTTACTTTAACTTAAGCTTTATAGTATTTTTGCGCATACCTTTGTCGGCCTGCTTGTTTGACGGCCTCGCAGTTAACTTTACCATGCCATTCACTGATCGCCTTTTTAACAGGAAGGACTTAGGCATTTTGGCTGTCTTTTTCTTCTATTAACTTTTTTGATTGACTCTTTAAAAGCTGTCAGTGAGGCTTGATTCGAACTAACTTGTCAATTGGCTCTTGTTGAGTCGAAAAAAGTCTCATATAAGTGACTCAGGAGTGTTAACCGAACCGTGGACAAGTATGTTGTGTCTCTTCTTACACTTGATTGTCCTTTCGCTGTTTTATTGTGAATCAAGGTAAAGTGGTCTCAAGTGAGACACGTGCGATCAAGGTACACTTGTTAAGTCTGAGAGCACGCGTTTGGTTTTATTGTCTAATGAATGTTCAACGGACGCGATTGAACTCTACTTGAAAACAACTGTGGCTAAATGAATTGTTCGCCAATCGAAAACCCGCGTCCGAGACAAAAGCCATTGTGAATTGCACCTGTATCGAATAATTGAAGGATTCGGCGTTAGCCTATAGTCACAAGACTAGCCCAAGTCAAAACTACAGCAAATTAAAATTTCTTTCTTATAATTTAATTGAGACAAATTGCATCTCGGGAGAAAAATTCTACTCGGTGGGGTTAATTTAGTATAATGCAGAATTAACTGGCTCTTAACAAGACCCAACAAGCGGCCAAAACTTCCGCTTGCTTCAGATGCGAAGCTTGCAGTACGGGTTTGAGTTAACATGTCAAAGAACCCGAAAAACACAACTGTATTTAAATTTTAGAAACTGCTTTTTGACAATATAATTTTTGTCCAATAAAGAGGATTCTTTATCCGCGAAGTAAATAAGATGTTTATAAACTTCGAGAGTTCTTAACAAACCAGCTGTATATACTCGTGATATTTGCCTTTTGTAGTTGTTAACCGTTAGGTAGTGTATTAAGGACTTAATTTATCCTTTATTACTCGGGTCCACCCTTGTTAAGATAATTTAGCTTGATGAGGTAAAATTGTGACCGAGTTCTGCCTGCCGTTACAAAACTTAAAGCGTTGCTATCGAAAAGAATTGGCCAATAGCTATCCACTGAATAGTTCGACACCTTGTACAACTTTACTCACACACGAACGTACAAGAAAAGGCTTATTGTGAGTTCCAGGTTTCATTCTTGGAGAAACGGGCAAAATAGATTAAAGTGCAGACCTTGTATGCTTAATTCAAAGAGAACAACTAAATATACTTATATTGGCTGAAAAGTTTTAAAACTACACAAATCCAGCTTATTGTCTGTGTTCTTATTTTAAAGCGTTGTTGCTGAACTCCTATAACCTAATTTAATAGGCGTCTTTCAAGTTTCCAATGAGGACAAATTGTTTCACGTAAAACTCCATAGGAAACTTAAAAAAAATTTTCACTCTGTGTTTAAATAAGCTTTATCTAGAGTTATTATCATGTATAATTCTCTTGAAAGCAGGGAGTTCAAAATAGACTCTATGTTGTTGGAACTGCAAAGGTTTTATATTTCATTTAAGCGCTGCAAACTGAGTCCGCCCAAGCAACACGCGTTTCTCTTTGATCTTGGTTACTGGAGTTTGCGTAGGATGCCATTGCATTGTAACTTCGGCAGAATCTCTCAAAGTGCTATCAAAACAGTCGGAATTTTAAAACTGCACTTATTTAAGTTGATTGTCTGGTAGTAAGAGGCGACTATTTCAAATCAAAATTTAACAGAAAGTTGACAACCCTATTTTTTCAAATGAATGGTTTTCCCAGGCGTAAAGTCACGGTATTTGTAAGCGAAAGCCAACCTCAATTTAGCAGAAATTGTGCAAGACGCAAACGTATATTTATTAAAAAGGTGCTGAACAATGCTCTTAACTGCCATCAAATTATTAATAACGTCAGAAAAAGACACAAATTAAAGTTAATTTGCTTTCTAATGTTACTCCGTTTTGTTCGGTTCGATTTGTCTTTGTATACGTCAGCCAACCAAACTTTGTGATTGTTAATTGAAGTTTTTATTTAGTGTATTTCCTACATTTGTTTGTTTTTTGCCCTTAAGCTAATAAGTGAGTTGACGTCAAACATAATTTTCATCGTAAATTATGCAATAGGTATTTTGTCTGTACTTAAATTTAGGTGCAAACAAAAACGGGAAGATCTTTAGGAAAAAGCATGAAGAGCACCTTAATTGCGTAAATTGCAGCGTAGCTACGGAGCTACACCTGAGGTATTAATTTGTTTAAAGAAGAACTCTTTGCATGATCTGAGAGAACAAGAACGGTATAAGTTTTTAAATAAGCATAGGTTGTGTTCTGTCCGGATCACTCATTTTTGTTCGATTGGGATGTTTTCGTGTTCCGCTATAAAAAATCGCATTTTCAAACTTTGGGCAAATGATGGAGACAGTACGCCGACCAGTACGGAGGCATCATTTTCGTGTTGTGCGTGAGTTCGCTCGCTAAATGCTCGAGTGTGTTGCCACGGCCACTAAACCAAGCTAAGTTAGCAATTGTAGTTACCAATGGTGAGTTCAGTCACAGCATGAAAATTAAGATTTACGCAAAATTGAAGTTGGCGTAGACCAGCGTAAAGTTGGTCAACCAACTTTACGCAAACTTTCCACGGCGCGTAAAGGTTTGTAATAAAGGTAAATTTACGCGCTCGGCTGTTTAAGGCCTCGTTAAGTTAGCATAAAGTTGTTGTAACAGCTTTACGCTCATTTAAGCTACATGCAAAGGTTTCACAGTAAGGTTGTTCACTGATATTACTACCCGGTCTTCTAGCAGCAATTATTTCCGGCACTGTCGGCTTAAGTTAGTAGTTCAATGATTGAAGTAGTTTGCTTTCATAGTTTTTTGATCACTCAGTTCTTTTTTCGGTTAATAACTTAGCCAACCACGCCAATTTTTTTTATTAAGCGATGCGAACGACTTCATACACGCTTGAAAACCACGGTGAAAAGAAAATTCTGCTAGCAGGGTACATATGCAAATATGTAGCTTGCAACTGTTCGGCAATTTTCGAAAAACGGCGTATAGTTTAAGTGTACCGAACCCTCATCGGCCGCGTCCATTAATGGGGCCAAGGGGCTAGGCAAATGGTACTGCATGTTCCGTGGTTTCGCGGGGCGGTAAACGCTCCAATTTGCAGTTACACCTTCTTTATAGCACTTATAAGGTTTTTTGTCAGTGGCGGCACACTACAGAGCGGTGGCAGCTGCCCCCAAAACCTTGTCTTCTTGAACGAGGATAAGTACGTTATATTAGCACGTCTTCATAAAGTTAAGTGGCCACATAGGGTGAGCGGTGAACGTTAATGGCGCACAGGCCATCTCACAGCGGTTGATGTGCAGCATGATATCTCCGAGTCTTTACGAAAAGACGATTTCGGGATATATGCTTGATATAACTGCCTCGACAGGTTTTGACTTGCATTCAGAACGATCATCCAATTTGTACTGCCCAGCAACGTCTTTGAGTTTCATCTGGTGTAACGAGAGCCAGTGCCCGGGGGGTGCTCCCCTATATGGTCTATCCGGGGATGTGCCGCTGGACAGAGTATAGTTTTCGTCCTCTCTGTCCTAATCATGGGCAGGTAACAAAATGTTTGTCGAGGACCCTCCCCCCTCCCGGGTGCTAGTGGCACCTGCACATCCTCCTCAACGTCGGAAAATTAAAACCATAGCAACCATGAGTGTTTATCTCTGTCAAACACTTTATTAGATTATTAAATTGTTTAGAGTTTCCTTATAGTAGGAGCTTGTTATACTGGCCTTGTTGCTAGCAGGGTTGAATATCTGCGACTAGCTACTGACATCCTTTCGATAATGCAAACAAAATAGCTGTAAATATTTGGTAATTAGACGAACATCATCCTCCAGTTACGTTAGTATCATATAGGCAATTTCCGAGGTGCAAAAAAACTCTCACTTTCAAAACGAGGTTAAGTGCAAAACCTTTCTTGTGAACGGATGTAAAATGACTTTTATTTGCATGAGAATATACAGTCATTTCCATATCATTAGCTTTCCACTTAGCCTCGCTTTGAGACAGAGGCTTGGGGAAACTCGGAAATGGCCTATTCCCCAGTGTCATTCCTATTCAGAGTGCTCCTGCGACTTTCCAGGCGGAGGGGGACTTGCCTCAGGTGGCGGTAGCAAGGGTGGGGGTGGTCCCTTTTGGGGCGGTTTCCTTTCTTCCTCGCCAACTCCATCAGCGAGTTTTGTGCGGCGGTTTTTCAGACACTCGAGCAGAGTTACAACATTCCTTTGTGCAGTGACTTTGCTTTCACAGAGGTTTGCTGACCCACGCTTTGTTTCTTTCATGTGCACTGGAAAAGCTTAAAAAAATTGTTAATGTCACTAAGAAGAGAAACAATGTAAACATTGTCGTAGCAACAATAACAAAATACCATACATTTCTGTCCTGGGTAAAGACAATCTAAAACAATTTTAAGATCGTTTGATCGGGATAGAAGCCAGAATAAGACAACTTTCCAACAGTTTTGGGTGCATAGATCGAAAATGGAAGCAAGAAAAAACAAACAAAAACTAGGAGCCATAATCGGGGTTATGGCTCCTGACAAAAACAACAACAACAAAAAAATAATTAAATGAAAGTGGGAATTAAAATGTGAGTCACAATAAACTGTATATAAAAAATAATACCTTGGCAGAATTGGCCGATCAAAAGTAACAGCACAAGTGAAAATGCAACCATTGCAATCACTATTTTGAAAAGGCCTATAAGGAAAGAAAGAATAGAATGTTAGGGACAGGTCATTATTTATGGAGAAGGGAGGACAGGGAAAAATGTATAGCAAAATAAAATTTCTGCAGGGACGACCCCCTCGTAGGCATAAAAATGGCAAGGTCCCTCCACACCCCTTACCCCACAGTTTTTACGTGTATAGTTTTATTCTCATATTTGGCTCCCCACCCTCCCCATGCAAGCAAGCGAATCCAAGAAAGTCTTGGATTCTGGATTCCACGTTGTGGATTATATTCCGGATCCCTTGTTACTGTAACTTGGACTCCGGATTCCAATAGTTGGAGGGATTCCGGATTCTTGCTTATTTGGATCCTTTTGATTATTACACTTTTTAGAAGCTTTGGTTCTGTTCTACACACTGAGTCAGAAATAATTTGTAACAACAACACAACTGAAATTACAACCATCGCAATCACTATTTTGGAAAAGCCTATAAGGAAAGACAGAATAGAATGTTAGGGACACGTCATTATTTATGGAGGAGGGAGGACAGGGAGAAATGGATTGCAAAATAAATGAAAGAAGCCAAATTTAAAAGGCGTCCATGTTATAGAAGTATTTTTTTTTTTTGCTTTTACTGGGCCTTCCACTATGTTTCGCCTGTGTTATCATCCATGCAAATTTTAAAAATTCAAATTGTGTTAGGAACATTTTAAAACAGCAAATGAAACTTTTTAACGAAAAATATCTGGTAGATTTTAAAGGGTGCCTAATTCATTTGTTTTTAAAAACTAGTTTTCGCGACCGTTCGAAGAATTAGACAATAATTAAAGCTGGCCGTAAAGTTGACTGTTAGCCGAAGCTCTATCATGATTTTAACCGATAAAGTTGACAATGTCTCTCTTTTGCTGGATGGAAAATATTGAAACTCCTTTGCTCGTGAAATAAAAACTATTGTGAAGGAAAATGGGTTAAATTTCCCAAATAAACAACAAAAGTGACTTACTTCTTTGATAATGTCTTCAAAGGTTAATAAGTTCTGTGATGTTCCTACAACACCGATTGAGCTGGTTAATACGATCGATGTTAATTAATTTTTAACTAATAGGCTGACTCAGTAGCAAATTTCTAACGTGGAACGAACAACAGGTCCCAGTTCAAAAATGAAAGGGAATGGCAAGTGGTAGATACGCTCTTTTTAATTGCCCCGCAAATAGCTTTACTTGCTTCAAATCAAATCTAAGCTAAACATCCTAAAAGAAAAACGATCGAATCATCATTAAGTGCATGGGTTTGATTGCGGGCTATTGACTCAGAGCCCATTCGGACTCGAGGAATAATTGTTATATATCCTTCAGCGTTACCCAGATTCTTTACTAGCACATAAAATGTTTAAACATCAAATGAAATTGAAATAAATCGAAAAAAAAACAGTCTGGTTTTTTCCGTCACACGATTTCGTGATTTTATTTCGGTATCAAAGTGCCTTGTAGCATATCGAAAACAATATTTTGTGCTTAGGCTTTTAACTAACTCCCTTGAGAGAATTTTAATATATATTACTAAAGACCAAAATTTTGTGATATATTTTTAAAGCCTGAAGTTATTTTGACTATTTTGAAATCCGTGAACCGGGCAAGCTCGTTCCCAGGGTTAAAGAGAGATCGCCCTGGAAATGAGGTTGTGAACTGGTTTCTTACTACACGCGCAAAGAATGACGCATTTACCTGCCTATGACGTAAGACACATAAACACGTATTGCCTCTGTTGAACGACGGAAATACCGGGAAAATGCAGTGCATGGGAACCAGTTATGAGGGATGTCTTGTTAATGGGAGGTAGGAGTTACTGTATCGTAGACTGGAAACTTGTTTTAGCGTTCATAATGATCAGGGCTGGATCTCAAATAAACGCCCAGCTTAATGGAAGAGAAATCACTAAGAGAAGCAAAATTGTGTAAAATGTCAAACACGACAAAGAGAATAGTTTATTATAAAACAAACATTGATAATATTGATAACTTTAGGATGTAAATTCATTCACAGTGCGTTATAAAAGTCTCTTTAGAATCAAATTTCATATTTTTATTTTGCGGACTAAAACACTCGTCAAAATACTTGTTTCATTTCAATGGAGTTGTTCTCTATTGATTTCAAAATCAGCGCGTGGTATTTTCAGCAAAATTAACATAATCCACCTTTTCTTTGGCAGTCGTGTTTTTGCCAGGAGACTTCGACGCCTCAAACATTTAATTTTGTGAATAAGAATGCTAGGCAGGTATGGCATTTCATGAACTGTTATTGGAGAGATGTAAACTAGGAACAGTGCATTAAGGTACATGTTTATGACAGCAGGAGTAGATATTTTCAATTAGCGCTTTTGCCAAACGATAGGCTTGAGCGAGGCAACCAATGCCTTACTGCAGTTTGACTTAACCTTTTAATTTTTCCTTTTGATTTATTTTTTAATAAGAATGGATGATACCGGAGCAGTCTATACATTTCCAAGATTCTTTAGGAGTGAATACCAAGGGAGCATGAAGGACGGCATGTAGGTTAATTTTTATTGGTTTATTTAGTTATTAATTGAATTGTAAACGCGTTGCGGACCTTAGTGCTTTTAGCAAGTATTAATGTAACCCCCAGAATTACTAGAAAATTCGTTGCACCACGTTGATAGGAGAGGATGCCGGGAAGCCTCCAATCTCTTTCGCATCGGTTTGCCTAAAAGCATGTGATAACATTTCAAACCCCACGTAGAAAGCCTATTATGAGCTCTTACTGGAGAAATTTGACGTCATTTGACCGTCTGAAAATTCCGATTTATCAAAATAACAATTTCTGACGCTTAATTTGAACCTGTAAAATATTTTTTAAATTTAATAATTCAAATACTATTGTTAATATTTTGTGCTCAAAAGATGCGCAAAAAAAGTGTTTTCACCGGGGCCAGTAGTTAAAAATTGTAGTAATGTAGTTTGGGTAAAGAAACTCAAAAGAAAAAGGAATCAACCCCCCGCCCCATTTAAAGAATTCCTGATTTTGGAATCCAGGAACGTTTTGCTTTAAGAATCCGGAATCCAGTAAGTTTTGGCCATGGAATCTGGAATCTTGGGCTTTGAAATGTGGAATATAGCTCACAAGGAATCCGGACTCGACCCATGCACTAACGATATTGGAATCCTGCATGGAATCCAAGTTCCACCGCCAGACAAAGAAACCGGAGTCCAGTACCTGGAATCCACGATCCACGGCGTGGAATCCCACAGAATCCAATACCGTCTTAGATTATCTTTCGTGGGGAAAAAACCCTCAGTAATCTAAACATGTAAAATGAGCATACTAACGTAATATCCGTGACTATGATGTTACGAAGTTTAGTACCATATTTCATTTGTCTAGCGGCAAGTTAGCATGCTTTTGGCCTTTTCGTTTAGATAGTTTAGAAGACTGACTTGATATATATGACAGCAAATCAGTTTTCTTGTAGGTTTTATGGTGAAGGGAAACTAAAGTTTCCCGAAGGAGTCAACTACAAGGGGAAATTTGAAAAGGGCAAGGCCATTGAGGTAAGCTAAACGTTTACTCCCCGCCCGGGTGAAGTACAGTATGAACTGGCTCCTCCCTCAGACAACATTAATTATACTAAATTAACTAAATGCCCATTCACACCAGTTTAAAAGCTGTTTAGTTAAAAATGGTTTAAACTTGTTATCTTTATAAGGCTACTTACTGTACTTTAGTAATGGTTAACTTTGTGCAATTCAGTGTCACTGTTGAAGTTCATTTGAATCCTATATTTTAAAGCCTGTGTAAGAGTTTAAGTTTTCCATCACTATTTTTTATTTTTTTTTAAACCTAGTTTAATCAAACATGTTTAGTTTGTGTAAAGCTGGGCATATAAGCTTTCGTCATAAAAAAAAAGAAACGTTTTTAAATTGCCAGCTAACGGATTATTTATAGAGGAAATCGCCAAAACACATCAAACCTCAGTTTTTCAGTTCAACAGTATCCAGCTTTTTTTTTTTAAAAAAAATATTTTAGCATGTTAGAGGAAACACCCTGTCAATCACTACCAAAAAGACTGTTCTCGATTGTGGTACTGACACCAAGTCTTATTTAAGTTTTGTTTGTTTGTTTGGTTTCTTTAAGGGTTACTTTGAATTTGCAGACGGACTGAGGTGTAACCTTGATACATGGGATTACTGCAATGGTGACACGGATAGAACTTTTATGTCCGAAGTTGAAAATGGACTGAAACCAGCAGGTAGCTAAGAGACTCGATGCCCTTCACTTATTATCGGTTTACGGTCGTTTCGCCAATGTCCTGTTCGCAAACTTCTGAAGTCGTTCCGCGTACGTGTTGGGTCAGTTCCCTTACTGCTTTCACCTGATCAGTGGCTGAAAGAATGAGGTTCAGTTAACATGCGGGTCGCACTTTTTTGCATTATGGCTGACAGAAAGAAGCATATCATACGCAGCGCTCGTTTCACTTCTTAGCGGAACGACACAAGACGCTAGCGAAACGACCGCTCACAGTCATCACGTGTTTGTTATCCTCGCTATCACTGAGCTGCGAAGATGATAGAAGACATTTCTCAGGCAATTCTCACACCATATCGGACAGCTTTTAATGTCGACACCAAAAGCTATCCCGGTAATGACGGTATGAACACAATGTACCAAGTATCCCGGCGATATGTGATTCTCCAGTTTAGAGATTAGCGCGGTATATAGCTTCGCTCCATTACAGACTCACGCTGAAACGACAATTCTAATGTACATGTGTGAACAGAAGTCCTGCTATCCGGAAGGTTTTTGGGTCGGCCCAAAAGCTATCTGCATGGTATGGTGTGAATATATAGGCTCAATATAGCCTCAATGGCCATACAGACTTTGGACTTTGTTGTTAGTATCAACCTTTAGGATACCATAAAAAAACATTACACTATATTCAGCATATTTGATAAAATTAAAGAATTAGTTTCTTTTAAAAACTGCGAAAACATTAGACAGCTTTTGAATCACGTTTAATTGATGGGGAACATGAATTTTACCACGTGGCCAAGTTTTCCCGTTACTTGCCTTTTACTGTTAATTACTTTGACAAAAAAAGTTGTTTCACGTCAATTTTTTATAAGAATTAGTTTGCATACACCTTCTCATTTTCTCTTTTGGGAAATTCTCAACTTGAATCTGTCGTTTGCCGTAAGCGTGACTTTAAATAGAGAGTTTACGCTTCACGTATACGGAAAACGTCAGATTCAAGATGACAATTTCTCAAAGTAGAAAATGAACAGATAAAAACAGTTCAAAACAATTCCTATGGAAAAAAAATTGCGTGAAACTACTAATTTATGTATAGAGCGATTTTCGTATGACCTTGAAATGAAAGCGCGCGAACAAACAGAAACAACAAACGAACGGAAATAGAGCGATTTGATTGGTTTATCGAACGGACAGACAAACGCGCCTGGCTTTTCATTGGTTAAGCGAAAGCTCAGGTGAAAAAACTTCATGCCCGAGAACTTTCTAGAAATCAACCGATACTTCGCTTTGACGTCATCCTACAAAACGATTGGCCAATCGAACAATGCCTTCTCCATATTAGAGTTTCTTTGGCGGGAAAACGAAGAGGCCATGTTTTGATCTTTTCATCCATTGGCTGATGAAACAAAAAACGAACACTTACCGAAACCATTTTTCAAGGTCATACGAAAATCGCTCTAAAAGTAACTTACAGTAAAGGACAAGTGAAGGGGAAACCGTGACTTGGTCACATGGTACAAATTCGCGTTTGCCTTTTGACGTAAGCTTGAAGCTTTTAAAACCTCTTCTCTTCTAAAAAGGTTTTTTTGTTTGAATGATAGGACGATCACAATTATCCAATCAGGATCCACCTCAGTCCATTCCAGAAGGCATGTACGACTGTGGAGATGGGTTCTATGATCCGATCAAAAGAACTGTCATCAATTACGACTTCGTCTTTCTTCGAAATACAGGTGCAGGTTAAAATAACATGTAGTTTGCCTACTACGCATGCGCGAGCATACATCGACCTGTAATATGACAAGGTATCGTTGGAATCCACCATCCCCCCCCCGTAAAACGAGTGGGGAGTACCTGAGGGTGACATGCTCGTCCAGTAAACAGCTGTGCCATGAAGTGTGTTGTGTAAAAAAGGGATTTCGGATGAATAAAAATTAGACAATCATTTTGGTTTTTTCACAGATGAAAAGGAGCACTACTGGATATTACACCACTGTAGAAGGGAATGGGATGAATCAGTTGGCACAAGAAGAATTCATTAGCTATTAACGGCTCGATAATGTGTTTGGAATATCTTACCAAATCAATTTAATATATAAACAAAAGAACAAAAGAGTGAGAATTCGTAAATAATTTTATTGATTTTCATATAATAACTTACATACAAATTCACATAATATTTCCCTGGTCGCTCAAAAAAGTGTATAATTGAATTCAAGAAAGCTTTACGACAACAGAGAGAAACAAGAAATTACTTTTTTTAGCTACTTTTTTTAAATACAATAATATACAAAAAAAAAACAGTTTTGTAAGTATCTGATTTCATAAATTATTATTTTTGAAAAACAAAAATATTCTGAATCAAAGCATCCACAACCGAATATTCAAGTAAAACGTAACCTTTTATAAACTTTCTTCATTTGGATTGTTTTTAAACAAACAACAACAAAAAAAGACAAATAAAAATAAAAATTTTTCTACTATAAAAAAATTTTATTGAGAAAAAAGTAACAGAGAAAGACATAAACATAACTTTCTTTGAGATAAAAAACAGCTGATACATAATAAAAGAAACCAGTAGAAAAAGCCGGCAGTCAAGTGTAGAGACATCTGTTCTAACCTTTGAGTTTGTTGATACAATCCTTTCATGTGACTTCTTCTGCATTACTGATATTTTCAATTCTTTGTGCTACATGTATGGGTTTTTCAGAAAACTACAAGATAAAATTAGGAATTTTTCAGGAACTGCTTTAATAATCAAGGGAAATTTAAGACTGATGTGTAAGGATTGAAGGCATGTTCAATTGACCATATTTTGGAGCTCATCCAAGTTTCCTTTGCATGAAGCATGCCTGGCAGTATTATCACTTCCCCTGGATGAGATGATTGTCTACTGCAGGGTAACCCCAGCAATATGGAAACATGTGAAGGGCGAGGCTTGAACCCCAGACCTCCAGATCCAGAGTTCGAGGCCCACTCAGCCACACACAAGTCCTTTCAGAGGCAAATTCAGAACCTTGGTGGAAATCAATAAATCAGATGAACAAAGCTCATTAAAAGCCCAAAACTTTACAGCTAAAGAGATTTGTCACAAATTTCTGTGCATCCTTATTACGGAATACGATCAATCAAACACACCCTAGGAAAGAACTGACTAACTATACATTAACACTGCCACAACAACACACACAGCTCCTGCAACAAATAAAATACTAGGAACAAAACTGAATGCATAGACTGATACTACACTTGAAAGAACAATTGCACAGGATGTTGCAAATCCTTTTGTTATACAAGAAGCGTACTTCAAAATTAGTGAAACAATAATACCGCCAGCAGAAGCAAAAAACACTACCAACAACACAACAAAATCATAGCCATGAAAGAAACCCATTTTTGTAATATCAGCCCAATCTTGATAAACAACTCCAATAAAGCTTAGAAGACTACCAAAGGTGTAAAGCTGTGCATTTGAAACCCAAAATGATGCCTGCCTCTGTCTTTTAAATATTTTCTCCATATAAACACCAGCAAATCCAGATACTAATGAAGCTGTAAGAACCGACATTAGTCCCAGGATTGAAGATTGTCCATTTTTATGATCATATTTGTTATCAGTGTTTGGTACTATATTGGGTTGCACAGATGTATGGGAGTCAATCTGAACCAATGTGACACCAACAGAAAGGAGAACCAAGGAAATCCACTTTGATCTTGTTAACTGTCTGTTTAACAAAGCAATGGAGAAGACTGCAGTGCTAATAATTTTCAGTTGGTTTGTGATCTGAAAATAAAAGAGAGAACTGAGTGCATTCTCACAGTTCAGTTTAGTGCAAGGAGCAGTCATCATATCATCAGGTGAAATAGATTTAACAATATTTATTGCTGCTGTACACCCCCAGATCTCATGCAGTTACATGTATCTCTAGCAAGTTTACTTCAGTAGACTTTACAAAAGGCTGAAGGGTGGGAGGGGGGTCTGAAGGGAGTCACAAAAAAGTATGATAAGAGGCAAAGAAGGGGTATGTGGGATGAAAAGAGGAGCATCTGGGGTATAAAATGGGGGGGGGGGGGGTGCAAGGGTACCTCAGGAGCCCCCTGTTAACATGCCCATTCTGAGAAAATCCAGTGTGTGTTAACCAATGAGCCAGTTGCATAAGACGTTTCTTTGACGTCTTGTAATTAGTCTGTTATCAAACGAAAGAGTTTGACAGGGCTTGGACAATGAACATAAGCCATTATGTCCAATTTTTATACATGTATTTTAAGCAACTGGTTTCAGATATTTTTCTGTCAGCATCAGTAACCTTAGCTGTGGCATATTATTTTAAGTGTTTTTTAAACTCACTTAAGGTGCACTTCTTTAAGAGATTTCTATTTCCTACCTACAACCTACAGCTCCCAATTTTATTTCAGTACTATTTTAAACACAGGATGCAGTGTTTTCATCTGATATCCAGACACCAAGAGGTGGGTTTAAAAACAACGGGGCAGCAGCTCAGTTTTCTAATGCCAACTTAAAGGTGTCTGGGTATCAGATGAAACACCATGTGGAGGGTTCAAAATAGCTTCTCAGATCATCCATTATAGAAATAGTCTTTACTTAGTACTAATCATTGATTATGGATCTGCGTTCATCCTATTATCTTGACTGTTCGACTCCAAAGGAGTCCAGTTCACTGAGGCTGAGATGCCCCTGATAAAAGTAATAGGGGTGGCTAATCAGCAGTTACCCTTGATAGCTCGAAAATTTTTGCCTTTGTGCCACAGGAACACCAGATTAGGATGCGTTCTGATGAACGCAACTATTTGACTGATACCGGGGTAACCAGAACAGATGAGGCACACAAAACCCACATCCACGTACATACCTGAAATGTTGTTGATTCTAGATGAGTCATGCCTACATAAACCAGATTATTTTGAATAATGTAGAGCACCGATGGAACTGACAGCTTGAGTGTATCCAGTGGGTTTGTAAGAAGATTATCAATAAGGAATGATGTGAAATCTTTGCGATTTCCTCTTTGGATAAATATTATTAGCAAAGTAACCAAAAGTTTTATAACTTCTGCTAAGAAAACAGCAGTGGAAGCAAAGTACATCTTGTTTGTTCTTGTTCTGGAATAACGGAGAAGTGAGAAGTAACATGTGGCTTGAAGGGTGAGAACAACAAAGATGATGATCCTGAATGTAGCAGATGATGTGAATGGTACATTGTCTGAGAAAAAAAGCAAAGCAAGGGTAAGTACCTAACGGTAGACAAAAAAAAGCGTTTTTGACTTCGAAACTTTTATTAACCCTTTAACTCCCACGAGTGACCATCAGCAATTTTCTCCTGGTGGTATCGATAAATAAACAAGACAAATGGTTATGAGAATAAATGCTTTGATCTTATATAAAATTCTATCAACTAATTCTTAAATGGTTTTAAAAGCTTCTTTGGAGTCTAATGACAGATGTAACTTTCTAGCAAATATAGCAACATTATGCCATCATTACTGCCTCAGATACTGCTCTGACATCAGGTAACCTGATATATACTGCCACAACAACAGCGATCACAGTCTTTAATGCCAACATGCCCATGGAGTTGAACTCAAATCAATTTTGTAGACTTGTTGGTCATTCAGACTGTGATGTCTTCTACTGCCAGCAACTTCTGTTCTTGTATGTCAGAACAGCATGGGAGATGTTAGAGAAACCGGCAACTATGTCACAGTTAGGTAAGGGGTACAAGAGAATTGGGCTTTATGTGACGTAATTCTGGCTTTGAGTTGAGGCAGGGGGGGGGGGGAAGCTACTTCCCATACATTCTCTTAAATGAAATCCAAACGATGTTCTCACAACTTGCAAAGCGATCAGCAAGGGTCTTGCAAGCGGATTTGGTACTGATCATGCGCATTACGTCAAAATCCATAGATCAACGGTCTTGAGAAGAAACAAAAACATGGTGGTTGAAGGCGGGACTGTTTCTCACTATTATATTTTGGTAATTCGCAAATTTATTGATTTGATGTCGCTTTTCAGACATAGTGTGTGGTTTTCTTTTTCTGTTAAACAATTTCCCTCTGCAGAGTTTGGAATATGCAACATATAGCTCCGTACTGATAAGAACCGCCGAAGAGTTGAGCTATCGAGCAGTGTTTTGCAGGAAACCTTAGGAAAGTTAAAGTCGCTTAAGGGTACAGAGCGTTCAGTAGTAGTTCTGATTTGTTTATTAGGATCGTTTTGAATTTTAACACTGGCTTCAAGGTGTTGACTGATCGTAATAAACGAGTGAAATGTTATGAAGTGTGAATGTTTATCTGATGTTAACTCAGTTATGATATGTAGAGCTGCAAGGTCATATTTATAAAGCTTTCTGAATATTCTTGCTTCCCATAAATTTGACACTTTCTCCAGTAATTTTTATCAGCATCAAGTTATCCTTGCTCGGCAAAAACGATGTAACCTATAAATCGATCGAGCGCGTTGTTGTTGGTTAAGATCTAACGCGGTTGCGTTTCACCGAAAGACAAATACGATATGCAAGAAGAACAAAGATGCAAGATACTATTTTTTTCAATTTTTTAAGCATTTCTGTTTTCCTCTACCGGTTCACTTCTTGCTTCTAAAAAGTCTAAAAATATTTACTGTGGGAAAAATGCTGCAATTATCCGCTGGCCATCACGCAGGGTGATCGCTTTGCAAGTTGTGAGAACATCGTTTCTCGGTCCCAGACCTCGTCTCTTCCCCCCCCCCCCCCCCGCCGAGTTGAGGATTAAATGTAACATAAAGATAGTGTCAGAACCAAGTAACTTGGGAAAAATCTCATACTAATTTGACGGCCTTCTTCTTAAGCTTACTGAAATAAATAAAACTTGATAAAAATATAAGGCAATAATGAAAATTTGATTGCATAAGATCAGTGTGATTTTTACAACCACCATTGCTTTTTCTTGACGAGGGTGGATTAAAATTTCCGTTCCTCTATCTCAGTTTTCTGGTTACTGAGAACTTAGCTTCAAACAGCTGACATAAAAAGTTTGAAAAAGTGCAGCTTTTGATGTGCTTAGTCTCTTTTCCGAGCTCTACTTAAAACACAACGTATAAAAAACAAGAACGAAAAGGACTCACTATTCTCTTTCAAATGATTTTTCGAGCTTTTGTTGGGCGAACGGCTTTCATCCTCAAAGTTTTGTGCCAAGCAAGGTCCTTGAAGCAAAGAATCACATTTCCGGTTCTCCTTGACATTAAACGACAAAGTCATACTAGACGGCAATGATCGTAAAGTAAACCTTCACTTACAGTATTTATAACCTATAACCAGCTGAATGGAACTAATGCAGTGTAAACAATGAGCTTAGACGCCGCGATCGCTAATCTCGTCATTTTTCCACCGTGATGAGTCGATGGTCCTTAAATCCAGCAGCTTTCCCCCAAAAAATACCCAGCATTCATCAGTGGTTGTCCTTTTCGAGATGGCGGCCGGTGAGTTCTTGTTGCTTTTGTTTACTTTTAGAAATTTTTTATCCACCAAGCTTTTTGAGTCTTTGAGTCCAAATTATTTGACGATCAGATATCTTTAATTGAATCGCGTTGTTTTACTATGGCCTCAAGAAGCCGATTATCTGCTTTGATTTCTGCGTCGCGAACACTTTCCTATAACGCTTTTCTGGAACCTTGTAAAGTCAGTGCGCTGTAACTACATAGCGCGTAACCATTCAAGGTTTTCAAAACACTATATGATCGCTATTCCGATTTATAATTTTTAAAGTGCCAAATCAAAGAGTTCTAGCTAATTCAATCTATGATTTTTCGACAAAGGATGGTCAAACGATTCTGGAAATTCGGTATAGAACTAAGTCTCTAGCGCTTTGTTTACATGGGCTATTGCATTTAACATCCGCACCCCCCGCCCCCCGGTTGAGGAACCATGGAATTCTCCAGGAGTAAGTTGTAAAAATTGAGGATTTCTTTAAGGTAGAGTAAAAAAATATGGAAAAAACGTCGAATTCTTTGTGGGTGAAGCCTTCATTTTAACGAAATTCTTCAGGGGTAAACCCATGTTCTTCAGGGGTATGTCCCAATTCTTCAGGGGTAAACCCATATTTATGGAAGTCTTAGGGGGTGAATGCAATTTTAGCCAATCTTCAGGGGTAAGAAGTAAAGATAAGCCCTCAACCGGGGGGCGGGGGGGGGGGGGGGGGTATGGATATTAAATGCAATAGCCCCATGCATACCTTGGGTTCAGAAAATTAAGAAGCCATGTTTTGTGACTGCTTAAGATCCGATGCCTGGCAGTTAGTCTCTTCATATCGTCCTTATAACATTAATATTGTTTATTGGTGGACGAATAATTCTAACTGAGACCATTAAAAAACTGTTTTTATTTTTTTATTTATGGCAGTCTTGGCCATAAGATCTAAGATAAGGTTAAGTAAATATTTTTCGTAAGGTGATCAAAGGAAATTTTAACAGTCCTTACTACCAAGGCGTCTTCCTTGGTTTCCTTAATGCTGGATACGATCCTAGATGCACTGTTTGGCAGACATGGGGTAGGAATTTTGCTGTATAACACTGTAGACTACAAGACCCTTTATGCTGATTTGTTTGGGAGAAGAGTGGGCACTTCTGTTTTTATGTCATGAAAATTACAAATAGTCAGGAAATGCTATTTTCCCAAGATAAAAAGCCAAAAGGAGTTACAAGACTAGCCTAGTATAACCTTACTCTCTCTATGAAAAAGGAAAAACAGCAGTTTCTCATCCCTCTAGAGGAGAGGGGTGGGTATGGCTTTAACTAGGCTACATGTGGCCTTAATAGAAATATTTTGGGTAAGAATTCCTTTGCTGAAATATTTTTTCTTTATTTCTAAATTCACCTTTTCCCTGATTAACGGAGGTGTGACTTTGAAGGATAAACAGCCATGTATTTGCTTTTTCATGTAATGATTTAAATTAGAAAGCTTAACATCCATGTTTTCATGGCTGAAAATAGTTTTTTTTTAATTTTCAGCTGCAAAGTTCATGGGTATCAAGGCATGGAGTCTCATTATCTTAACACTCCAGAATGCATCTCTTATTCTAACAATGCGATACACACGGACACTTCCAGGGGATATGTATTTTGCCAGCACTGCAGTAATGATTACAGAAATAGTCAAAGCCATCTCGTCAGTGACAGTTCTCTTTCTGGACAAACCAAGTGTAGCTGATTTGTTTAAGTTTTTATACTCTATCACTATTGGTCATCCTATTGATATGGCCAAGATGTTGGTTCCTGCATGCATTTACACAGTTCAGAACAATCTTCTTTATGTAGCTGTTTCTAATCTGGATGCAGCAACCTATCAGGTAATAAATTTTATTAAGTGAAACGTGATTGTACATGTACTAGTAACCCGTTTTGTTTTCAGAAAGTATTTTATGGCTTGGTTCAGTCATAGCCGATAGGGCATAAATGTTAAAAGAAGATCGAGAAGCTGGGAACCTTTGGCTTAACAGCTGATTGAGTGAGACACTCATTTACTAAGTGATCAGCTGGAACAGGTGTTACAGGTGACAGCCTTTGTCCTATTTTTTTACTTCTACTGCAGGGTTGTCACTAAGATTTCAAGTTGCTGGGTAAATACAACAAGAAGGCAGAGAATCAAACAACTAGTGGTTTCTTTTGGTTCTGTTTTTCTATTTTCCTTTGAAAGTAGCCCGCCCTGGGGGCCATGTTCATAGTAGCCAGGGGAAATCCCTGGCCCCTGCCTCTAAATGACAACCCTGTCTATTGAACACAAATGCTTTCTTTAATTTGCTTAGCCCGTTGTTCGCTCCTAGAAATTTTGCTGAAAAACCTCTTTTGAAACTAGACAGGGCATTTTCTTGTCATTTTTTAAACCTTAAATTTAAGAATTAAAATAGGTGCAGCTTTTAAATGAACTTTTACTATAATTATTTGCTTTTCTTCATTTAACAGGTGTCATACCAGCTGAAAATTTTAACGACAGCTATGTTCTCGGTTGCTATGTTAAAAAGGTCAATCAGCAAAGTACAGTGGCTGGCCCTGTTCATGCTGTTTCTTGGTGTGTCTGTGGTTCAGCTGCAGCCTGTTGATGGTCCTGTGGCACAGAGTCCTGAGGAGTCCATTCCTACAGCAAGCTTTTTGTCACAGACCCAGAATCCTTTGCTGGGTCTTGCTGCTGTTGTAGCATCAAGTTTATGCTCTGGATTTGCTGGTAAGTTGGTGAAAAATGTTTATGCTTAATTATTGATAGTGAAAGTGCACTTAGCTGCTGTAACTATAGTCAACAGATGCTCCGCTGAAGTAATCACCAACAAAATTAACAATCAAAATACAGCTCACAAAAAAATACAGTAGGAGCTGACAAGGTTTATAGCATGAAGTATGTCAATTCTCAGCTAGATTACCATCTGTAAGATCTTTGATTCTGTATAATTAGTTTACATGATACTAGCACAAAACTCTGGCAAGTATGAGTCATACTCTTGGTCAGCTACACAATTATTCTGTTATAAGACCTTTTATTATATGACTGGCTCTGTGGTTGGCTAAGGTGAAGTGAATCCTGTGTTTTGATTGGCCATTTGAGCAGTCAAGAGGGGTCAACATGTATTTTGCCCTCCCAGGATCAACTGCTTTGTCTGGATTTTGTTTTGGGCATGTAATAAACCCTTTATTGACAAAGCTTTTTTTGTCCAATTGGGTGAATATTGGCCAAGCCCTTCTTTCCATTTTCTGGACCTTGACTTTCCTTTGGTCCATAAAGATGCAACAATGGAACTTTAATAGCCAATATCCAGCCGTCATTCATTCATTCCTTTTTTTGCCATTAACCACATAAGTCAGAATACATCAGCAATATACAAGGAATGTATGATATATTAAAGATATTAGACACTATTCTAAATAAAGTATTTTACAAAATGTTCAAAGCCTGTATAGAAGCCAGGGGCTTGCATGTATACTGTGTAGGCTTCCTGGCACGATAGGGTACACCATGTGAGTTAAGGGTATGGAATGACCATCTTGTACACCTTGTATCACCACTCATTTAGATCTAAATAAAATAACCCTTTTTGTGCATAATGCGTGCAGAATCAGTGATAAGTTGCATCTATTTTTTCTTAATTTTATGATGCTGAATCAATACCCTGCTTCATTTTTTTCAATCAGGTGTTTACTTTGAAAAGACTCTGAAAGGCACTCAGACCTCACTTTGGGCCAGAAACTTCCAGCTTGCCATTTTTGGCATCATCATTGGCAGCATAGGTGTTTACGTCAACAATGGGGATCAAATCAAGGAAAAAGGCCTTCTTTTTGGATACCATAAGCTTGTATGGCTTATTATTGCAATGCAAGCATTTGGGGGTCTCTTAGTAGGGGTTGTGGTGAAGTATGCCGACAACATTCTGAAAGGATTTTCCGCAGCAGTTTCAATAGTAGTATCCTGTATTGCTTCTGTTTATTTCTTTGAGTTTAAAGTTAGTTTACCATTTGTATTTGGCGCTGGTTTAGTTATGATTGCTACGTATTTGTATGGGGTAGGACAAAAACAAATTTCTAAAGAAACTGTTGTGAGTAACACTAAAGAACATGATAAGGAAGACTGAAACTATGGGTGTTTTTTTGGTTTAGTTATGTCATAGTTGTATACTATTAAAAGACATTATATTGAGAAAGGTACTGTATGCAGTCTTATATCACATTAGTAGTAGAAAAAAATGAGAAGAGAAACTTATTCAGACCTACTGAAAAATGTGAACATCCAAACCTATTTTCTTACAGTTGAATCCGGCGGTCAAATTTCACTGATACTTTGAATAGCGAACAGTATTGGTTACCAAACATGTAACAAAGTTGAATATAACTTATTGGAAAGATTGAAAACTGAGATGATTATGGGCAATAATTATTATGCCAAGCAATGCAAAATGTGCCAAATAAATAATGAAGTTAAGCTATAATCATAGAAATATCAGACAGTGCAACTAAAAAATGGTAAAACAGAATGCTTTTTAAATCCATTCTCAGAATGTGTACCCACTTCTCTCTCCTTATGAAAAGTGGAAGACAGGTCATTATTTGAGCATAGATCATCAAAGGTGCTTCAGTCGTGTTTAAATCAGGTTGGCGAGTTTTGTTTGACTTGTTCCCAGAATAACATTGTGTCAATGCCATTTGTCCATTTTTATCCAA